>PVKW010016731.1:0-43370 GCA_004027895.1 Orientallactaga bullata | reverse complement strand
CACCCCACCACCAAGCATGGCCTAGGACTGGGACATCAGGTCCCATCAGCCAGGCACGCACTCACGTCAATGTTTCCCAACCCTGGGGATTCCTCAAAGGACAGACTGGGACAAAAGGAAACAAGGCTGGGAATTCTGAGACTCAGCCAAGTTCATGACTGCCCTCCTCCTTCCACACAACCACAATTCACCAGGCCTTCTGCCAGGCCACAGTCACCCCTGGCCCCAACCACAGGAAAGAAGAGATTCAGCCATATTTCTCTCTTTCTCTCTCTCCCTGAGCTACGACTGAGGCATATGAGGTCAGGGCTGTGTACCCCAGAGGATCCAGCATCTCCCATTAAGCCATTGAGAGAGAAGCTCCAATGAACACTAAGGTCAGTAGCACCCGGACCTCCCCAAGAGCCCCCCAACACTGCTTTCCAACAGGTGTCCATTGTGGATCCTACTTCAGAGCCAGCTGCTGAGGCACAGCTCAGTGACAAGGCCAAAGCCAGAAGGAGTGGTAGAGGCCCAGCGTGGCCTCTGTGTTCGCTGGGTTTGCATGATCACACTTCAGCAGACACAAAAAGACTGTTGAGTGGAGCAAGCCCTGAACACAAATCATGTGGACATCCTCCTCTACCTGCTGGTCTCCCTACCACAGTGTAGGATCTGGAGCCACTGCCTCCTTCTCCCACTCACCCTTCTTTCTTCTCACCACAGTCACCATCCTCTGTGAAGCTCCTCAAGTGCACTCCAGATACACAATGGTAACTCTTAGAGGAATATTAAGTTTATCCTTTTTTTGAGAGAGACAGAAAAAGAGGCAGAGAGAGAATGGGTGTGCCAGGACCTTCAACTTGCTGCAAACAAACTTGAAATGTGTGCACCCCCTTCTGCACATGTGTGACATTGCGTGCTTGTGTCTGGCTATGTGGGACCTGGAGATTTGAACATGAGTTCTTAGGCTTCACAGGCAAGCGCCTTAACCACTAAGCAATCTCTCCAGCCTGAGTTTGTCTTTTTGATAGAATCTCACATATCCCAGGCCAGCCTTGAATTTGCTATGTAGCAGCGTTGTGTGTTACCATGTCTGGTTTATGTGGTGCTAGGTAAGCACTCTACAGACTCAGCTATATCCCCAGTACCTTATTTTGGTCTTTTGAGACCAATTCTATGTAGTAGAGGTTGTCCTTGAACTCCTGATCCTCCTGCCTTGGCCTATCAAGTGCTTCTGACTACATATGTGTGTGTATGTATATGTTTAAATATATATATGTATGTATGTTTTTTTTGTTTTTTTTTTGTTTTTTTTTTTTTGGTTTTGCGAGGTAGGGTCTCACTCTGGTCCAGACTGACCTGGAATTAACTATGTAGTCTCAGGGTGGCCTCGAACTCTCAGCAATCCTCCTACCTCTGCCTCCTGAGTGCTGGGATTAAAGGCGTGCGCCACCACACCCGGCTGTATGTATTTTTTTGAGGTAGGGTCTCACTCTAGCCCAGACTGACCTGGCAATCACTCTGTGGTCTCAGGCTGGCCTGGAACTCACAGAGATCCTCCTACCCCTGCCTACCAAGTGCTGGGGTTAAAGGCACGCACCACCACACCTGGCCTTATATATTAATAATTACACATTTGTTTTCATAAGGATATCACCCTAAGTTTAGAACAAATCTGAAGGAAAAGACCAAATCACTGGTTTCAAGGAATCATTCCCTGGAAGGGTACTGAAATAAGGTTTCCTCTTAAGTATAAATGTTCAAGTTCAGGGCGAAGTTAACAGAAGCAATATTGACTTGCTTCAATGCAAACAGACAGTGGAAAGAAGACTGCTGACTGAGTGAGGCAAGGAACACCAGAGCCATATTCCTGTTCTTGGAGAACTTACAGAACTCAGGGTGACCAGTGACAGTGGCTGAAAAGGAGTGACCTGAATAGAACATACAGGAGCGGGCTGAGGACTTTCTGGAAAAAATGACCCCAACTCAAGTCAGAAGATCAGGGCCCATGACCTTGACCTCCTCCGTCTTCCCCTCACTATTAGCTGGAGGGCAGCACCCACTGAGGAGAGCTAAACAGGAAGAACACACACACCCGCTCCTTCCACCTCCCTACCCCCACTCTGTCTGGGCCACGGTTCTGTCATGGCCTTGCTGCAGGACCCAGGCTGTCTCCCCTTCTGCCAGGCTCCTCTTTCCTCGAAGATACATGGTTGCTTTGGGACAGTTTCCACACTCCATCTTTTAGCAGCTTCCTTCTTGGACCCAGAAGATCCCCTTATTTACTCTATCCCCCCTCATCCCAGCCCTTCTTTCTCACCTCCTGGGCAGGTCTTGGCACATCTAGAGGGGAGAAGACAGTATACCAGTCTGAGGTGGGTGATGGTTTGGGGTACCCTATGAGCCACCAGGTTCTCTTAGGCCGATGGTGGCAGGGAGGAGAGGGCAGTGGCAGTGGGAAAGGAAACAGGGACAAGCCTCTATTGCCTCCTGGTAGTGGTTTATGTGGGCCCAGGCACTGGAGCAACAGGGTGGCTGGGGGAGGAGAGGGTGCTATCTGGAAGGGGCAGTGGCTAGGAGCAGCTTGGGTCTAAAAAGCTCTAGAATCAGTTCAAGAATTTTGGCAATTCCAGGCTCAAGTCAGGTAACCTAAGTATCCTGCCTCCCAACCTGATATATATTTTACTTAATTTAAAAAAAAATTTTTTTAAGGTAGGGTCTCACTCTAGCTCAGAGTTGACCTGGAATTCACTATGTAGTCTTGGGGTGGTCTTGAACTCATGCAATCCTACTTCTGCCTCCTGAGTGCTGGGATTAAAGACATGTGCCACCATACATGACCTTCTTTTTTTGAGGCAAAATATTATGAGAGAGAGACTGGGGGGGGGTGAGGAGAGAGAGAATTGGCCCACCAGGGCCTCCAGCCTTTATAATCAAACTCCAGATGCATGTGCCCCTTGTGCACATGTGTGAACTTGCACATTTGTCTCACTTTGTGCATCTGGCTTATGTGGGACCTGGAGAGTCGAACATGAGTCCTTAGGTTTTGCAGGCAAGCGCATTAACCACTAAGAAATCTTTACAACCCAATTTTTAAATTTACTTGAGAGCAAGAGAGAGAATGAATGTGCCAGGGCCACTAGCCACTGCAAATGAATGCTAGATGCATGTGCCACCATGTGCATCTGGCTTACGTGGGTTCTGGGGAATCAAACCTGGGTACTCAGGCTTTGCAGGCAAACACCTTAACCACTAAGTTATCTCTCCAGCCCCTTATTTCATATTTTTCTACTGGGCCTGGCCTTCTGGTTGTGGAGACATTTTATTTATTTATTTTAATTTTTAAAATTTTTATTTATTTATGTATTTGACAGAGAAAGACAGGGAGTGAGAAAGAGAGAGAATGGGCACACCAGGGCCTCCAGCCACTGCAAACGAACTCCAGACGTGTGCACCCCCTTGTACATCTGGCTAACATGGGTCCCGGGGAATAAAATGTGGGTCCTTTAGCTTTGCAGGCAAACACCTTAACTGCTAAGCCATCCCTCCAGCCCTGGGGAGCCATCTTTGGGAGAGGAAGCCAGCAGAAGACTCGCTCATGACCTTGACCTCATCTCTTTTGCTTGTGTGAGACAGGGTCTCATTTAGCCAAGGTCAGCTTTGAACACGCTATTTTATCCCAAGAACAGGGATCATAGACATGTGCTACCACAGCTCATTTATGTGGTGCTAATGAATTAATCCAAGGTTTCTTGCACTCCAGGAAAGCACTCTCTCTACCAAATGAGCTACATTCCCCAGCTCAGTGGGGGTCCCTGAAGTTCAAGAGTGGCCAAGTCACCTGGGTTGCATCAACTCCTCCCCTATGGACCCGAGGCTAGCCTCTTCCCTCCTGAGCCAGAAGCCTAGCCTGTAAAATGGAAGTGTTAACCTCCAAACCTTAGCCTCAGACCTAGGAGAAGCTGCACAATGGAGAGAGCACATTGTTTTCATTGAGTGACAGACACTCCTGGCCTCCCCATCATCTCTAAGCCAGTTCCAGCCAACAAGTCCTGCAGCAGCCCTAAGCCCCCACGCCCCCAGACTGAGCAGCTCAGGGGGAAAAAAAGCCCAGGAGATCAATAACTCCCATACAGCTGGCAGCAGGCTCCATGCCGTCCCTGGCTGGATCAATGACCAGTAGATGCTCAGAGATCCGGCAGAGACAGCATTCAGAGGAGGAGGGATACGGGGACTGAATAAGAGAGGAAGCAGGCAGGGAACTCTGTGGGTGAGGAAGCAGGGATAGGGTGTTCTGGGGGAGGGCATAGAGAACTAGGGAAACAGAGAGCTAAGGGGGGGGACTACAGGGTCTCTCTTCTCTCCATGGATCCTCTGTGTACAAGGTCCACTAGGACTCTTCCCGCTCACCTTCCCCCACAATCTGCTTTGTGTTTTTTTTTCCAAATTTTTATTTTATTTATTTCTTATTTCTTTATTAGAGAGAGAGAGAGGGAGGGAGAGAGAATGGGCGCACCAGGGCCTCTAGCCACTGCAAACAAACTCCAGACGTATGTGCCATCATGTGCATCTGGTTTAAGTGGGACCTAGAGAATTGAACCGGGGTCCTTAGGCTTCGCAGGGATGCACCTTAACCGCTAAGCTATCTCTCCAGCCCTGTTTTGTTTTTTTTGAGACAGGATTTCAAAATGTAACAGCTGCTGGCCTGAAACTCCCTATGTAACCCAGGCTGGCCTGGAACTGAGAGTATACGACCTCTGGCATTACAGGCATGCACCACCATGCCTGGCTCTAGGATTCTTGAATCAGAGTCAAGGCATCAGGGAAGGTGCCAGGAACTGGAAAAATGGAACCAGATCAGGATGAGAGGAAGCAGAGGCTTGGGAAGAGAGGCTCCTGTAACCCTCAGCTCAGCCTGGGCAAAGGGGAAGGTCAGAGTGGCTGAGGCAGGGGTGATAGGAAGCAGTGGGTGCCCCCCAGTGGCTGGCGGAGGATAAAGGCACAGGTGCTTGCGAGGAGAGTGACATTGTTATTTGTTCTACTGATTCCAAATTCCACGTTTATTTATGGGCCTGATTTATTTTTACCCTCCACTGCATTCTTTTACATGAGATCACTGTAACTCATTAGGAGAATTAAGATCCCAGCGTCTTAGTGACACCATCTCATAAGCCACCATGATTGTCCGCACCTGGTGTCTTTTACCCAGAATGGCACCATCTATTCTGTCCTCTGCTTGCTGCTGGGCAGAATTCACACATGACATCATCTGCATAGGAAGACGGGGGTGGGGGGGGATGGATGACAAAGGGGGAGAATTGCAGGGGAGGACAAAGCTGCAGCGACAGAAAATGACAGAAAAAGACTCTTAGGACCCAAACTAGATGGACACCAAGAGTCCAGGCAAGGTCCTTCCTTGGAAGCTGAGAAGCTATAGCACTTATGTCCCTGACCCATAGCCTGGTTTGGATGGTAGTCATGACAGGAAGGGAGGACAGAACACTCTCAGTGGCCACCAACTCTTGTCCCAGTACTAGGCAGGGCAGGGGAGGGGTGATGGCGACTACCGGAAGGGAAGGGGGCCTGCCTCAGACCCCAAAGTGCCCTGCCTACATGAACATGCGCACACACATGCAGCAAAGACTCCTGGTGTCCCCTCTGCAGCCAGAGCAAGAGATACCCAAGTCACCCAGGAGCTGCCCCGAGGCACTGCTACTATCAATTGTGCCTGACAGCTCCATCCTGCTGGCACCTGCTTTGGCATGGAAGCATGCTAAACTTGGAGGCTGGAGTCCAGAGGACAAAGGTCACAGGACTAGATCAGCCTGTGATAGAGGCTCTGGAAGCCATCCCCAACCCCACCTGCCCAGCTACTTGGCATCTGGGTGCCCGAGCGCCTCACCCCACTGTCTGCCCGTGGGTCCTTGGAGCAGTAGCCCATCTGTGTCTGTTTTCTAGAACCAGCTTTTCCGCCCCATACCACAGCCACCAAAGTCATTTTCCAGGCAATTGCCTTTCTGTAAACATTCCCATGTAATATCCCCCCAAATTGCTAATGCCCAGCATCCTGTTGAGTCTCCCTGTCACTCTAACTAGAGCCTCAGAGATGGGGGTGGGGAGGAAGGATGACTAGAGGGGAAAAGACAGCTTGGCTGAGTGTTGAGACAGGTTCCCAGGCAGGGACACCCCCCCCACACACACACACCTGCACCCAGCAATTCCCCATACCTGTCAACCCAGCCCCACCCCCCTGAATGTTAAGCCACCTCCTGAGCTGATCTGGAGGACAGGGAAGAAGGAAGAGGGGTGCCATGGGAGAGAAAGGAGCTGAAAGACAATGACTTCCCAAGGTACTAAGGAGACAGCACCAGGCCAGGCAAGCTATCATCACTGGGGTCCCCAAGGAAGGTCAACTACCCTCTCCCCAGCTGTAATCAGACAGAGGTAAGCCAGGCAGAGCACAGCCCCCTCAAGGTGAACAAGGCAGGCAGGCAAGAGGGTATCAGGAGATTGGTCATCCCTGAGGAGTGACATACCTAGGGTCCTGCCCCTCCACCCCCAGCGCTTGTCTACAGAACCACAGTGGAGAGGCTGAGGCAAACTCCTGGTACAGCCAGAGAATCTGAGGTCCAGGGAGGTGGAGTGACTAAGCCTGAGTCACCCACGGCTCCCTCCCTGGGGAAGACGACAATAGCCCATATCAATGTCTTTCATCCTCAGGCCCAGGGTTCCCTGCTGCCCCAGCCCCAGGACACTGAGCATCCAGGCTCAGGTGGGGCCCTCGGCGGGGGAGGCAGCAGAGACAGACAAAGGGAAGGGAAAAGTGTGGGGCACTGCCACTCACAGCTTCACACAGGCAGAAAAACACAAACCAATTGGCACAGATTTAAAACCCACGGAAGGCCACTTAGTTGGTAAACGAGTTGGAATCTAATTAAAGGGCCTCATCAGGACCGGGGAAGGAGAACTCACCTGCCTAAGAGGAGCAGGGGAAGAAGGCAGAGCCTCCAGGGCTCCAGATGTTTCGGCCACCCCTAGATGGCTGTCCTGCTACTCAGTCCCCTCACCCAGACTGGGTGCGGGGGCCCAAGGCAGATCCCCTGACACTCTTAGGCTGAGCATAGCCCTGAGCAGGCTCAGCCCATGTTGTCGGGCATTGCTAAACACGGGTGGGGACTGTAAGGAAGCTGGCCTGGGCTGTTGGACATGGCCCCCAGGATCTTGGGCTGTGGGAGTTGCAGAGGGCTCTGGAGCTGGCCCTCCCTTCTCGCGAGGTCGTAGTGAGCCTCATCTTCACCCAGAGGAAACGAGACCGACCGGTGAGCCCTCCCCTCTATCCTAGAGCACCTGAGTATTCCACAGCCTAAGGTTCTGCCTTCCCCACAGTTCCGTGACCTTGTGGCCAGCTGCCCAAGAGACCCTTATATGGTAGCAAACAGCCTCCCTGCAGCTGCAGCCATCCAGTATGTGGCTGAAGTCACGTAGCTTTTCCCGCCCTTTCTTATACCTCCCTGGCAACTTCTGCCTTCCAACACCAGCCAATTAGATAGTGACCCATAAACCTACGTGTCCAATCACCTTATGATCTGTATGTGCCTTCCCAACCTTTCTCAAGTGTTTATAAACCCACTCCTCTTTTGAATAAACGAATGCTGTCCATCAGATGGTCTCCCAGGTGGTTCATTGCCCATCGCACTCACCCGCTCCAAGACCCTGCTTCCCCCAGCTCCTCCTGCGCCTGGGATGTCGGTGGCCAATGACCCCCCTGGGAGTAGCGAGGACCCCCCTCACCATGTCCTACATATTCTGGTCTAGCCTGCAGCAGCACCTTGTCCACAACCTAGTCTGCCATTTCCCAGGAGCAGGACCCAGCCATTCTCTGAGCTTAGGACCACCCTTAACCCCACTCCATGCGCTTCCTCCGGGGCGAGGCTCTTGTCTCTTTCCTCACAATGAGGTGTATCCCTCCCAGATGGGGTGTTCCTAAAGAAGAATTGGAGGGTGAGGAGACCCTAGGACCACCTCCAGAGACACATGAGGCCTGGGATCAGTCAGATGCCTTTTCTGCCCCCGGTACCACTTGCACCTCCCACTTTGGCTTTAAGGAGTCCTTGCCTCCAGTCCTGCCCTGCCGACTGCACTCTCCTGGACTCCCTCAGCTCAGAACACAGTGCTGGCGCTAACCTTGGTGGGGTACAGCCCTTCTCAGCTCCTACCTCCTTGGCAGAGAGTACAGTCACCACAACACTCCCCTTTTGACCCTGCCAGTACCCAGAAACCCACATGGTATGCTAGCCTTTGTCCAGTTAGGAAAGCAAGGCCCAGAGATCAATCAAGGATGACCAGGTCATAAAGGAGCCAGGGGCAAAGACAGAAGAGAAACCTAGGTGTGCTGGCCTCTGGGACAAGAATGTTTCCATTCTACAGTGCCACTTCCCAGAAATCAACTCCCAGGGGAGGCCCTCTCCCGGCACAAGCCCCAGGAGAACACAGGCTAACAAAGACATTTGCTGGGGTCACGCACAGCACAGTGAGTCCCCACTTCTCCAGCCCAACTTAGAGACGTGAATAACACACAGAACTCAGGGTCCCTGCACCATCACCCCGCACACACTCAAACTAGGCACCTCTTTTCCAAAAGGACCACGAATCAGAATCTGTGATACACAGCCCTTCTCCTTGTCCCCGCTCCTCCCCTCCCACACACAGCAGGCAAAGCTGTGGCATTACCAAACATCACTAAATCTGTGGGTAAGACAGCTCTGCTCAAACCCAGCTCTGCTGTTGACTAGTTATGTGACCTTGAAGAGGTCAGGCGCCTCTCTGAGTCACAATCCTCTCGTTTGTTTAAAAAAAAAAAAAGCAAAATTAGCTAATCACAGCACAAGGACAGACATGGGTCAGGCCAAGGGGGTGAGCAGTTTCTGCATCTACCTATTGCTTCATTTCCTTTCACTGGCTGTCATATGGGACTGTGGGCTTTTGCATGTTTGATTCTAATGAAGATCTGGCTAATTGGCTTCCCCTGAAGGAAGGGGGTGGAGATTGGAGAAGGTGCAGTCATCCTTGGTCTAGCGGGATCTGGAAAGGCAGGGAACAGCCCTGGCGTGGGCCCACATGGAATGGTATTAACAAGCTAGTGCCACTGATCACGTGCCCAGGGAAGGTGTCCTGTCAGCTCCATGTCTCCTTGGAGAAGCAGCCAGAGGAACGCAGCCTAGGGGGAGGGAAGAGGCAGGCACCATCAAGCCTCCTTGCTCAGGGGAGGCTGCCAGAGGTTCTTCTCTGTGGGGCACTGTCTCCAAGGGACTTAGCAGGTTGGGGCAGACTCTGAAAGCCCAGGCTGCATCTGGCCAACTGGGAGGCAGAGACCCCAGTTTTCTGGAAGTGGCGAGAAGAAGCCCCATCTGAAGTGTTCCCCCTGGGGAGGGGGGTAGCACAGCAGACATTCTGGGGCCCCATCAGTATCAGGCAGAAGACCCTGCCTCACCCAGACTCTCAGTATCCTCTTTAGAGATACCATCAGCTCTGGGGTCAGGCCTTGTCCCACGTCATTGGTTAAGCCCTTGCTTCAGGAGCATCAGAGAGCTCCTCAGCTACCAGCAAGAGCAAGGCTCCTAGGATTCCCAGCACACACTTCTGTCCACTATGCCTCTGTGACCAGGCACCTGTCCCCAAAGTCTCAGCCATCCCCAGACCACCTCACTGAACCCTCCGTGCAGAGGGTTATCCTGGAGAAACTGCCATGCCCCTGGGGCAGATCAGCACAACTGCAGCTCAGTGTGAAGGTGCAGGCAACTTCCAGCACCTTTTCCTGCTCTGGTAAGTGTATTCCGTTTAGAACGAGGATGGACCCTGGGATCTCAAGGTCACCTGCTCTGAAGGATGATTAACCAATGAGACACTGACCAGACTGCATTTCTCCTCTGGAAGGGCAGGGAGAGGCTCCTAGTTCTGCTGAAGGCAGGTGTCATCCCAGCCCCCAGCAGCTGCTGAAGGGTGGTGGGGCTGTACGCAGTACTCTCTCTTCCTGGGAAACATAGGATGGTGTCTTGTCAGGCTCTGGAAGATGGGGCAGTGGAGAGCCCACGATCTCAAGAGCCTCCAGGCAGACAGCGAAGTGGGTCTAACCACATCATGTAGAAGATATTCTAGCTGTCCAACCTGAGCTCCCATCAGGGCAGGAGCTGGATGGGGGAGAACACAGGCTGGTAGGCAGAAACAAGTGGGTCCCCTAGCATTACTAAGGATCTCCACCTCCTCTCACACATCTACATCGCCACCTTGAGTGAACTGGGCTGAGGGGCTGGGGGTGGAGCACTTGCCTAGCATGTGGAAGGTCCTGGGTTCTATCCCTAACACCACTCCCCAAAAAATAAATAAATAAAAGAAGCTAGGTGTGGTGGTGCACACCTTTAATCCCAGCACTTGGGAGGCAGAGGCAGGAGGATCACTGTGAGGTCAAGGCCACCCAGAGACTACGTAGTGAATTCTAGGTCAGCCTGGACTAGAGTGAGACCCTACCTTAAAAAACCAAAATAAATAAATAAATAAATAAATAAATAAATAAATAAATAAACAAACCAGCCAGGCATGGTGGCACACGCCTTTAATCCCAGCACTCGGGAGGCAGAGGTAGGAGGATTGCAGTGAGTTCGAGGCCAGCCTGTTCCAGGTCAGCATGGGCTACAGCAAGACCCTACATTGGAAAACCAAAAAAAAAAAAAAAAAAAGACCGGTTTGCTAGCACAGGCCTATAATCCCAGCTCTTCAGGAGACAGAAAATGACAAATTCTATGCCAATCTGGGGAGACTGTGTCTTAAAACTATAAAGTAAAAGCCGGGCGTGGTGGCGCACGCTTTTAATCCCAGCACTCGGGAGGCAGAGGTAGGAGGATTGCCGTGAGTTCAAGGCCACCCTGAGACTACATAGTTAATTCGAGGTCAGCCTGGGCCAGAGTGAGACCCTACCTCGAAAAACCAAAAAAAAAAAAAAACTATAAAGTAAAAAGAGGGCGAGGATGTGGCTCAGTGGTAGAGCACTTGCCTACCATAGCCCTGGGTTTGGTTTCTAATACAAGAAAGAGAGGGAGGAGGGGCTGGAGAGATGGCTCAGTGGTTAAGGTGCTTCCCTGCAAAGCCTAATGACTGAGGTCTGATTCCCCAGTATTCACATAAAGCCAGATACACAAAGTGGCGCATATATCTGGAGTTCATTTGCAGCAGCTAGAGGCCCTGTTGTGCCCATTCTGTCTGTTTGTCTGTCTTCTATTTTTCTCTGCTTGCAAATAAATAAATAAATAATTTCTTTAAAAAAGGGGGGGGAGCAGGAGCCAGGCGTGGTGGTGCATGCCTTTAATCCCAGCACTTGGGAGGCTGAGGCAGGAGGATTGCTTTGAGTTCAAGGCCACCCTGAGAATACATAGTGAATTCCAGGTCAGCCTGGTATAGAGTGAAACCCTACCTCAAAAAAACAAAACAAAAAAGGCTGGAGAGATGGCTTAGTGGTTAAGGTGCTTGCCTGCAAAGCCAAAGGACCTAGGTTCAATTCCCCAGGACCCATGTAAGCCAGATGCACAAGGTGGCTCACGAATCTGGAGTTCACTTGCAGTGGCTGGAGGCTCTGGCACGTCCATTCTCTCTCTATCTGCCTCTCTCTGTCTCTCTCTCAAATACTCAAATAAATAAATGAAATGAAATATTAAAAACAAAAAAGGGGGAGGGGCTGGAGGAATGACTTAGTGGTTAAAGCACTTGCCTGCAAAGCCAAAGGACCCAGTTTCAATTCCCCAGGACCCACATAAATCAGATGCACAAGGTGGCACATGTGTCTGGAGTTCGTCTGCAGTGGCTGGAGGCCCTGGCATGCCCATTCTCTCTCTCACTCTCTCTCAAATAAATAAATTAAATTAATTAAATTTTTTTTTAAATTAAAAGGGAGGGAGGGAGGAACAGCAGGAGGGTTGAAACCAGCTTTTCCCCCTCCTGCCCCACAGGGTTCCTGGGAAGCAGTCCTGGAGAATGCTGCTGCTTGTCCAGTGCACCCCAGATGACATCTGCAATGGGCCCTTCATTCTCACGGTACCTTGGGAGCTTGCTCTTCCCATTGTACTGGTGGGGAAACCGAGGCCCAGGAAGGGTGACTTCCCTGGGTGAGTAGATGCATCTTCTCTTCTCAGCTGCAGGGTTCAGACCCTCCTTTCCTTGCACCCTTCCTGCTACCATGCAGATCCCATGTGCATTTGGCCACTGTGTCATTCCTGAGTCTTTGTCCCTGTCACTGGGCCAGAGCTCCCCACATCTCCACCTGTTCAACACTCTGACAAGAGGTCACTCACACGACTCTCTGAGAGGATGGCTGGGGTGAGGGACAGAGAGGACAGCAGGACGGAAGGAGGGCAGCCAGAAGAGCTTCCAAGGAGCGTGGAACCCAGGCTGGAAGAGTTCTGAGAATCCCGTTCTCAATCTGGTGAGCACAGAGCTGCCCTTTTACCTGGCTCCAGGCTGTGGAAGAGCCATAATCGAATGTCCCAGATGCCAGGGCTTAGATGTCTCCAAGAATCTAGATCTCACTACAGCCAGGGCGCCAATCATCCTGCAGGCTCTTCCTTCCTAATAATATGTGCCCCCTCCCTTTTCTTTTGTTTGTTTTCAAAGTAAGGTCTTACTCTACTAGCCCAGGCTGGGCCTGGAACTCACTCTATAGTCCCAGGCTAGCCTCAAAACTCATGACAATCCTCCTACCTCTGCTTCCTGAGTGTAGGGATTAAAGGAGTACACCAACATAGCTGGCAAAACACCTCTTTTTGTTTGTATGTTTTTTTTTTGTTTTGTTTTGTTTTAAATTTAGGTAGGGTCTCACTCTAGTCCAGGCTGACCTGGAATTCACTGTGTAGTCTCAGGGTGGCCTTGAATTCACGGCAATCCTCCTCCCTCTGCCTCCCGAGTGCTGGGATGAAAGGTCTGTGCCTTTTTGTTTTGAAACAGGATTTCATGTAGCCTAGACTGATCTTGAACTCCAGATCTTCCTGAGTGATGCTGGGAATCAAATTCAGGCTTTGTGTATGTTAGGCAGCCACCCTAACAATGGAGCTCCACCCAGTTTATGAATACATCTTTTTCAGCTGTCCTTCTCCACATGGTCACCCAGGACAGGATCAACCTGTCCCTGTGCCCACTCCTGAGTATCAGGCTTTGGGCCTCAGGACCCCTCAGTCCTCCTACCTGCTCTTTCCGGCCCTTCTGTCTTCCTTGGGCCTGGCCTGGTTAGCAACAGTCGGGACTTACGGCTCTGAGCTCCCACAGTTGTGCCCGTCACAGTGCAGTAAGGTTGAGCTGAGATACAGACGCCAGAGGGTATGCCTGGTGTCTGAGTGAGCAGCTGATCTCCTTTAGACTCTCTGGCTAGTGGCCTGGGACCTGGATGCCCTGTCCTACTGCCAGACATCAAGCAGGGCATGCCCAGTCACCTCGAGGATTGGGAAACCACAGTCCATTGGATACCATCAGACGCACATTGACTACACGATGCCTCCCTTCCTAATCTGTTTCCTCCTTCAATACCATACCTGCCCTGCTGCCCAGGGCCCTGGGATTAGAAGGAGCGGCTCCCCACCCCCAGCTGCTTCCTGCACGGTACCCCATGTCTGCATCCCTTTGCTCATGCGGTGGCTAATTCTGGAGTCTCATCAGACAGTAATTATGGAGGCATAAGCGGCAGTGTCATCTCTGCAGCTCGGCACCTGTCACCACGCCACCATCCCAGGCTGCCTGGATGAGGCTGGGAGCTGAGGGGGAGGGCTGGAATCGAAGGAGGGGCACTCACTTCCTCACATGCACAGGCAACGCATGTCCCCTGAGTAACAACCACTAGCCACACAAGGGCTCCCTGCTATCCAGGGCATGTTCTGGACACATGTCCCAGCCAGGGGGTAGTTAGAGAAGAAGCCTGCTAAACAAGGAGCAGGAAGGCCACAACATTTGCTGAACTGTTTCGTCCATCCTGGTGCCCCCACGCTTCTTGGCACAAAGTAGGCATGTGCCGATCGCTTGTTGACTGACTACAAGATGGTGCATATGCCAGGCACAGTCCCAGAAAAAGAGGCACAGAAGCTGAGTTCACAGAGGGGAAGACCAAGCCCGACAGAGTAGGTCACATCCCCACCTGGCCAGGGAAAGATCTCAGGAATTGAGGTTGGAGGAGGAGAAGGGGAACCTCAGAGGCAGAGACTACCAAGGAGCCCTGCTGGTAAAAAGTGAGGCCAAGCCTCCTCGCAGCGCCCGTGCAGAACAGGGAATCGAGGCCCAAGACAGGCTTTGGGGGGGAAAGGCAGGACTAAGGAAGAGAGGGCAGGATTGGAGTTGCCTAACTGGTGCCTGGGGTCATCTGACCCTAGGCTTGTTGTTTAACCTCCCCTGATCTCTCTGCCTTGTCCCCTATAAGAGAAAGCATCAACAGTGTGCTCTGAGGACAGCTGAGGAGGAAGTGAAGGACCGAGGTGCAGAGCTTAAGCCAGCACACAGCTCCCAGCACGCTCACAATAAACAGCTGTCACTCATGTTTTCATGGTGTCAGCAATGATCTTTTTCCAGAGCTCAACTGTGACTGTGGCCACACCCTTGTCAGCACCCCACTGCCTCATTTTCTCAAAGTCATGCCCCACCCCCCCAAACTCTCCCAGGTGAAACAGGATTGAGTACACCATGGCCACACCTCACTCACATCCTGTGACATTCTAACAATGCTGGCAATACTTCCCAAAACCCGTTCCCATCTTGTTTCATGCAAGCAGAAAGCATAACAGGGCTGCCCCACCTCTCTGAGGGTGTAGAAAGCAAGTCTCAGAAGAGAGCAAGCACTCACTCCATCCTTGGGGATATTCTAGAAGGTAGTAGGTGAAAGAAAGCATTGGGCCTCTGCTAGAGGACGGCTTAGGCCCCCTGATTTCAGAGCCTTCTTTCGATTGATGGGGAAAGGGGTGGCTCTCATGACCAGAGGGGTCCAGGGAGGCAAAGGGCTGTTCTGGAGCGCTGGTTTCTCCAGCAGTATTGAATCTGGGAGAGGGTGACTGTACCACGGCTCTTTTAGGAAAATGGTAATTTTAATTAAGAGTCAGACAAGCGCTCTGCACAATGTCTCAGAGCAAAGTTATTAAAAAGCCATCAAGGGAGCCGGGCATGGTGGCGCACGCCTTTAATCCCAGCACTTGGGAGGCAGAGGTAGGAGGATCGCCGAGAGTTCGAGGCCACCCTGAGACTACATAGTTAATTCCAGGTCAGCCTGGACCAGAGTGAGACCCTACCTCGAAAAACCAAAAAAAAAAAAAAAAAAAGCCATCAAGGGCTGGAGAGATAGCTTGGCGGTTAAGGCGCTTGCCCGTGAAGCCTAAGGATACAGGTTTAATTCCCCAGTACCCACATAAGCCAGATGCACAAAGTGGTGCATCATCTGGAGTTCCTTTGCAGTAGCTTGAAGCCCTGGCATGCCCATTCTCTCTCTATATGTCTCTCTCTCTCTCTCTCAAATAGTTAAATAAATAAAACATTTTTTTTTAAAAATCACTGGGTGTGGTGGCACACACCTTTAATTCCAGTACTTGGGTGGCAGAAGCAGGAAAATTGCCATGAGTTCGAGACTACCCTGAGATTGCATAGTGAATTCCAGGTAAGCCTGGGCTAGAATGAGACCCTACATCAAAAAAACAAAAAATAGGGGTGGAGAGATGGCTTAGTGGTTAAGGTGCTTGCCTGCGAAGCCTAAGGACCCAGGTTTGATTCTCCAGATCCCACGTAAGCCAGATACACATGGTGGCACATGCATCTGGAGTTCATTTGCAGTGGCTAGAGGCCCTGGTATGCCCATTCTCACTCTCTCTCTCTCTCTCTCTCTCTGGCTCTAATAAAAATTTAAAAATAAAATCTTAAATAAATTAATAAATTTTTAAAAATTAGCGGGGCCGGGCGTGGTGGCGCACGCCTTTAATCCCAGCACTTGGGAGGCAGAGGTAGGAGGATCGCCGAGAGTTCGAGGCCACCCTGAGACTACATAGTTAATTCCAGGTCAGCCTGGACCAGAGTGAGACCCTACCTCGCAAAACCAAAAAAAAAAAAAAAATTAGCGGGGTGTGGTGGCACAGGCCTTTAATCCCAGCACTTAGGAGGCAGAGGTAGGAAGATTGCCGTGATTTTGAGGCCAGCCTGAGACTGAATTCCAGGTCAGCCTGGAGTACAGCGAGACCCTACCTCGAAAGGTTGGCGAGATGGCTTAGCAGTTAAGGTGCTTGTCTGCAAAGCCTAAGGACTCATGTTCAAATCTCCAGTTCCCACATATCCAGATATAGTGACACAAGAGCACAATGTTGCACATGCATATAAGGGGACACATGCATCTGGAGTTCATTTGCAGCAGCTAAGGCCCTGGCATACCCATTCTCTCTCTCTCTCAAAAATAAATTCAAAAAAAAAAGTTTTAATCAAGGCAGTAGCTGCCACAGCAACAATGAGGACCACCTCCCTCCTGCTGCCCACCTGGATTGGTGCTAACCAGCAGTTCTGCAAGCTAAAGGGGCTGGAGGATGCAGATCCCCACCCCCGGGGAGCGGGGGGTGGGGCTAGTACCAGACAGTACTTAGGGGCACAGCCTGCCCAGTCCTAGGGAAGGAACAGAAAGGGTAGCCATTAGGCTACCCTGCTCAAACCAGGCTCTCACAGGCCACTGCTTTTCTCTCGTTCTTCTCAACACCTGACAAGTAGGCATTTCCAAACATATCTACAGAGCCAGGCATAGTGGTGCACATCTTTAATCCCAGCATTCTTCAGGCAGCAGACGTAGAAGGATCTACATGAGTTCAAAGCCATCTTGGACTACATAGTGAATTCCAGGTCAATCTGAGCTAGAGTGAGACCCTACCTTGAAAAAAAATATATATATATATATATATATACATACATACATACATACAGGCCAGAACAAGACTCAGAGAGGGAAAGGGGCTTGTCCTAGGCCACACAGCTACATATGGCTTAAGTGAGGATTTGAATCCGGGTCAGAAGGACTCTCAGTGCACTGAACTGGTTCTGGGCACAAGAGGAGCAAGGGAGAGGTCCTCTGCCCTAGCCTGAGCTCCAGATGACTTCATGGTGGCCTAATAATGCTGCTCACAGCCATCAGTAACTTGGAGCATAGGAAGGGCATCACTGGGTCCCAGGACACTCTACAGGGACATAAAGTACATCCCCAAAATTAAAAATTGGAAGCCTTACGTGGTGGCACATGCCTTTAATCCCAGCATTCGGGAGGCAGAGGTAGGAGGATCACCAAGAGTTCAAGGCCACCCTGAGACTACATAGCGAATTCCAAGTCAGCCTGAGCTAGAGTGAAACCCTACCCTGAAAAAAAAATTAATTAATTAATTAAAAATTGGGAATGGGAGAGATGGCGTATTGGTTAAGGCACTTGCCTGCAAAGCCAAAGGACCCAGGTTTGATTGCCCAGGACCCACATAAGCCAGATACAAAAGGTAGCGCATGCATCTGGATTTTGTTTGCAGAGGCTGAAGGCCCTGGCGCACCCATTCTCTCTGTCTCAAATAAATAAATAAATTTATTTATTTATTTTTATTTTTTTTTTTTTTTTTGGTTTTTCGAGGTAGGGTCTCACTGTAGCTCAGGCTGACCTGGAATTCATTTTGTAGTCTCAGGGTGGTCTTGAACTCACAGCAATCCTCCTACCTCTGCCTCCCAAATGCTGGGATTAAAGATGTGCGCCACTCCACCTGGCAATAAAATATTTTTAAAAAGCTATCTGGGGGCTGGAGAGATGGCTTAGCGGTTAAGGCGCCTGCCTCCTAAGCCTAAGAACACTGGTTCCAATCTCCAGCGGTTCCAATCTCCAGGTCCCACGTTTAGCCAGATGCAGTGACGTAAGGGCACAATGCCGCACTTGACCACAAGGGGCGCACACATCTGGATTTCGTTCACAGCCTCTGAGAGACTGCTGGTACGCCCATCTCTATCTGTCTCCCTCTCACTCTCTGTCTGTCTCTCTCTGTGTCTCTCTCCAAAAATAAATAAAATTTAAAAAAATATTAAAAAAAAAAAAAAGCTATCTGGGGCTGGAGAGATGGCTTAGTGGTTAAGGCGCCTGTCTGCCAAGCCTAAGAATGTCTGTTCGACTCTCCAGGTCCCACATTTAGCCAGACGTAAAGTGACACAAGGGCGCAATGCTGCACTTGCCCACAAAGGGGGTGCATGCATCTAGAATTTGTTCACAGTGGCTGAGAGACCACTGACGCACCCATTCTCTATCTGTCTCTCTCAAAAAAAGAAAAGCTATCTGATGGGCTGGAGAGATAGCTTAGCAGTTAAGGTGCTTGCCTGAAAAACCTAAGGACCCATGTTCGACTCTCCAAATCCTACACAAGCCAGATGCACAAAGGTGAGGCAAGTGCAAGGCCACATATGCTCACTAGGTGGTGTAAGCGTGTGCAGTTTGATTGCAGTAGCTGAGGCCCTGGGCCTATTCTCTCTCTCTGCCTTTCTCTCTCTAAATTTTTTAAAGTTATATGATGGGCTGAAGAGATGGCTTAGTGGTTAAAGTGCTTGCCTGCAAAGCCAAAGGACCTTGGTTCAATTCCCCAGGACCCACATAAAGCCAGATGCACAAGGTGGCACATTCATCTGGAGTTTGCAATGGCTGGAGGCTCTGGTGTGCCCATTCTCTCTCTCTCTCTCTCTCTCTCTCTTTCTTTCTCTGTCTGTCTCTCTCTCCTTCTTTCTCTCTCTCTAAAATAAATAAATACAATTTTTTTTTTAAAAAGGCTATCTGACATAATATTTTTAAATAAATTAAAAACAGGGCTGAAGGGATGGCCTAGCTATTAAGGTGCTTGCCTATGAAGTCTAAGGACCCATGTTTGATTCCCCAGAATCCACATAAGCCAGCTGCACAGGGTGATGGATGCATCTGGAGTTCATTTGCAGTGGCTGGAGTCCCTGGTGCACCCATTCTGTCTCTCTCTCTCTCTCTCAAATAAATAAAATAAAAATGTTAAAAATAGGGCTGGAGAGATGGCTTAGCAGTTATGGTGCTTGCCTGAGAAGCTTAAGGACCCATTGTCCAGTGCCCACATAAGCCAGATGCACAAGGTGACACTTGTGTTTGGAGTTTGTCTGCAGTGGCTAAAGACTCTAGCACAGCCATTGTCTCTTTCTCTCTCTCTTCCTCCCCCTCCCCAGAGGTAGGGTCTCACTCTAGTCCAGGCTGGCCTGGAATTCACTATGTAGTTACAGGCTGGCCTTGAAACTCACAGTAATCCTCCTACCTCTGCCTCCCAAGTGGAGTGTTGGGCTTAAAGGTGTGCACCACCTCGCCTGGCTTTATAATGGTTTTCTTTTTTTAAAAAATTTATTTATTTATTTGAGACACACACAGAGAAGAGAAGAAGAGAATGGGTGCACCAGGGCCTCTAGCCATTGCAAAGGACCTCCAGACGCATGCATCACCTTGTGCATCTGGCTTACATGGGTACTGGGGAATTGAACCTGGGTCCTTAGGCTTCACAGGCAAGCGCCTTAACCATTAAGCCATCTTTCCAGCCTTGTAATGGTTTTCTTCTCTTTCTCTGTCTCTCTGACTCTCACTCTCTCTCTCAAATAAATAAAGTAAATTAAAAAAAAAATTTAATGGGCATGGTAGTGCACACCATTAATCCCAGCACTCAGGAGGCAGAGGTAGGAGGATCACTGTGAGTTTGAGGCCAGCCTGAGACTACATAGTGAATTCCAGGTCAGTCTGGGCTAGAGTGAGAACCTACCTAAAAAAAAAAAAAAAAAAAAAAAGGACTGGCCATCAAGAAGAGGCAGGCCAACAGGGTGTCACCTCTCTAGACTGGGAGACAGGTGCCACAGCTCAAGTCCAGCCTGACAGCTGTGTCTGGTTCCCATGGAGGCAGAGCTGGCCAGAGTCTGCTGGCTGAGAAATGCTCAGCAGATGGCTACTGAATGAAAGGGCAGCAAGGGAGAAAGTGACATGTCATTATCAGTGACCCCATCTTGAAGTCGCCTGACCCAGCTTCCATCCCCCCTGACTATGACAGAGCCCAGGGGTCCCTGACCTCTCCACAGAGGTGGTCTGCCTATCACCCATCCCCATGCCCGCGTGCTGGCACACACACACACTCACATGCACATGTGCACACACAGACGCTTTTTTTTTTTCTGCCAGGCAAGGGGCCCCTCCCCAGTGTCAGGACCTACCATCCCCTCCCGACTAGGCAGCTGCCATCCCCTCCCCTGACTAGGCAGGCGGGTGCGTGGGCTCCCTCCTGGCTTACTAACCTGGAGACTTTAAACAGAGGGAGCAGAGTCCTCCAAGCTTCCCTCCCGCCGCTCGCTGCAGCCCTGGGTGAGGGACAGGAAAGGAGGAAGCGAATGAGTGAGGGTCCAGGCAGGTGGTGGGGCCAGGGGGAGCAGGGAGCTGTCCCTTGGGGGTCACCCGGGGTTGGGGGGAGGTACAGGATAGAATCTAAGTGTTGGAGGGAGGGAGGGAACCAAAGAGACAGAGACATCAGTAGAAGACAGACTGGGAGACAGACGGAAAGATGACACACAAGACATGGAGTCCCCAGAGGCGGGGGTCTCGGGACACAGACAGCCAGGCCTGATTTTCCTCTTGGAAATGGGGTAGACTGACTTTACTGGGGTACTCATGTCACACCCTAAAGGCAGCACCTGTGAATGCCCACCTGCTTCCCCCCATTTAAGTCAGCCAGTCTGGGACGCAGCAAGGACAAGGTCAGAGTGGCCTGGGTGAGGAACATTGCTCTTCTGACTGCCCTCTCCCTAGCCTGAGACCCCCACCTCCGTCCACTGCCCCCCACCCCAAGGAATACTGCTGCCCACAATAGAGGAGATAGGCATTATACAACCCACAGGCATTCAGACTCACTGTGACAGGCAGACACTGGCACCTGCCAGATGCTCTTCCGCTCACCACCTCACTCCTGTGCACAGGATTCTCTCCTGCCTTCCTCTCTGCTTGCAGGGAAGTTCTTTCTACATCTACCCATTCTCCCTCATGCTGCAGATGCTACTGCCTTCCTGAACGGCCTGCGGCTTTCCAGCCTGAAAACACTGTGGCCTAGGTGCCCACATTCACATGCAAGTCACGTGTGAGAGCCAGAGCTCTCAGAGTCCCCTGCCAATCTCATGGCTGCAATTTTCCCACCGATTACCCAACGGGAGGACGCCCTGGGGAGAAGCAGCTGTTGTACCCAGATGTGGGCACACTGCTGGAAAAGAAAGCAAGAATGTTCACGAGTAGATCCAGCCTCCCAGGGCTTCCTGGATGGCAGGGTGAGAGGGGCAGCAGGACAGACTAATGGAAAATTCAGGGACCCAGGGTAAAAGGGAAGAGTCAAAAAACTAAGACTTGTTTGTTTGTTTGTTTGTTTGTTTGTTGTTTATTGAGGTAGGGTCTCACTCTAGACCAGGCTGACATGGAATTCACTATGTAGTCTCAGGGTGGCCTCAAACTCGTAATGATCCTCCTACCTCTGCCTCCCAAGTGCTGGGATTAAAGGTGTGCACCACCATTCCTAGCCAAGACTTTTTCTTTTTTTTTTCTTGACACAGGGTCTCATGTAGCCCAGGCTGGCCTAGAATTCACTATACAGCCAAGGATGACCTTGAACTCCTGATCTGGGATTACAGGAACAAGCCACCATACCTGACATAAATGCCTTGCCACCTTCCACAGAGCCCATCCTAAGATGAGAAGCTCTGAGCCTCAGAAGTTTCAAGAAGGCTTCTTGCACACTTCCTTCTGGGCTCTGCCTCAATTCCCTCACTGAATCCCATGCACACTCTGTTAGGAAAGCCACTATTCATACCCTCGAGTTAGAGGTAAGGAAATTACTTCAGAGAGGAGAAGCAACTTGTCCAAATACATACAGCAAATGAGCATTCCAGCTTTGACTCCTGCAGACTCCAGAGCCCAAGCTGTGGACCCAGAGTCTAGCACCTTCTGGAATGTCTGCCTAAAGTCTTAACCTCTGTCCATTGAATGCTTCAGATTTTTTTTTTCTTCAGTCTCTTCTTGCCTCATCCTAAGGGCAGGAGGCATGTGATTGACCCTGGGCTGCCTGCTGGGCCAAGAGGGGGGAATGAACCCACAGGCTTAGCAGAGTGGGGTCTAGGCCTCTTCTTGTTTTAAATCCCAGGCTTGGGAGAGCCAGGTCTAGGGTGGACAATGAGGGTCTGTGTGGGTCCTAACAGCCGGGCTGTGTCTGCCAGGGCTGCAGTGAGCTGTAGATGTCTTCTCAGGGAACTGGGATCTTAATTCTTCCCCAATGAGGCAGCAACCGCTGCTTGGAGGCGCTGCTGGGACACCCGCTGCCTCTGTAATTACCAGATGCCCTGGGATAGGAAGCTCAGAAAGCACTCCCTTCCACACTCTGCAGACACTTCTAGCAAGTGAGGCTTGTGGGTAGTCTGAGTCTGGGTTCCCTGGGAACCTTGGGTCTGGGGTCCCCAGTGTGTGGGTGTGTGTGGGGGAAATGGGGGGGGTCCGTAATGATGGAATAAGGAACTGGCAGAGATGGGGAGACACAGGGATCCCATTCATCTGTAGGCCTGGGCTGCTCCACCAGGGGTCACACAGGCAGCTGGGCCCACTGCCCTGTGATGGACACCTGAGTGAAGCAGCCAGGAGGAGCCTGAGCAAAGCTGCCAGTGAGCCCTGCCTCCTCCCTCCCCTCCCCTCCCCCCCCCATCCTAGGCCCTGGATTGACCTGAGTGTGGCAGGACCCGGTTGGCTGGGGTGGGAGGAAAACAGTGAGTTTACCATTCAGGGGCCTCTGAAGCCTCCAACCACTGCCTTATCCATTCCCTAAAACCAGAGGACCAGTGTAGACAAGGTGTGCCTTCTAACCAGGAGCCGCTCTTTGTAAGCCTGAGTATGGGAGTATGTGCATGCCCAATAATCTCTTGGCTCAAACCCCCATTTCTCCTGGCTAGGCTGAAACTGGGAACTATTCTTCCCATCCTTCATGTGACAAGGCATTTCTTATCTCTGGGGAGAGGAGATGGGAGAGCTTTTGACAACGGGAGGGGAGCTTAAAACCCTCTGGTACCAACTTCTCTCCTTATACCAAGGACATGGAAGACCAGAGAGGGCAACAAAGTTGCCAAGGTCACACAGCAGCAAAGGAGACACGAGTCTAAGCTAGTTCTTTCAGTGGCTCTTTCCCTCAGCAGCTCAGGGACCCCTCCCCATCATTAACCCTTGCACGCTTCCAATCAAACAACCATGTCCTGGGGGAAAGGGGCTTAACTATCATTTTGGGAGATCATGCTGAACAGTCCCCTGCCTTCAGGATCACTAGCCTACTTGTGCTCCCACTCCTATCCCAGAAGCGAAAGAGGCAAACCACCACCTTGAATGGCCACCCTTAGCACACTGGGCCATACTTCTTCCTATCTGACCTCCATCCCTCCTGCCGCAGTGTGGGCCCTGTTTCCTCTCAAGCTGTCCTGTGCACAGACAAGGAGGGAAGAAGAGCAGGCTTCAAGCCTCCGTATCCTGCTGCTTTGCCCACGCTGGCAGGCAGGACGGATGAGGGCAGGGTGTCCCTAGTAGCTGGCCCTGAGCCTGGTGGATGCGTGGGGGAAGAGCAGCCGAGGAAGCTGCAGGAGTATGGGATAGACAGTTCTGGGAACGGTCCCTCCAACTTTGGCCTCTCCATATCCCAGGCCTCAGGGTGGGCAGAAGTCTTTGCCCCTCCCCTGTGATGTTTCTTGTTTATTACAGGTCAGGCACTGTACTAGATATGTTGTTTGTTTGTTTGTTTTCCATTAGGGCTTGTATTCTTCACTGCTCAGTGATCATTAACCTGCCTCCAGGAACAGTGCTTCCCTGAGTCTAAGTCTAACCTCTGTCTGGCTTGTTCCTCTGGTCCAGTCTTCCTTGGTGGTAAAGCACATACATCTCTATGACCCCTCTCAGAGCCGCTGGCCATCACTGGGTGGCCTCATCGTATCTCATCCAGGCTACTAATCTTTACTCCAGCCTTGCAGATGTAATAAGGTAACATGTGGGTGAAAGGAGCCATGGCAGGGCTGGAGATTATGGCTCCACAGTTGAAGGTGCTTACCTGCAAAGCCTGATGGCCCAGGGATTAGACTCCTCAGTACCCATGTAAACCCAGATGCACAAAGTGGCACATGCATGTGGAATTCATTTGCAGTGGCAGGAGGCCCTGATGTGCCTATTCATATTCTTTCTCTCTCTCTCCTACTTTCTCTCAAGTAAATATTTAAAAAATAAGCCAGGCATGGTGGCACACGCCTTTAATCCCAGCACTCGGGAGGCAGAGGTAGGAGGATCGCTATGAGTCTGAGGCCACCCTGCGACTACATAGTGAATTCCAGGTCAGCCTGGGCTAGAGTGAGACCCCATCTCAAAAAAGCAAAAATAATAATAATAATAATAAATAAAAAGAGGACTGTAGAAATAGCTCAGTGGTTAAAGACATTTGCTTGCAAAGTCTGACGTTCAATTCCCCAGCACCCATGTACCAGAAGTACAAGGTGGTGCATGTGTCTGGAGTTCATTTGCACTGGTAGGAAACCCTGGTATGCCCATGCTTACTCTCTCTCTCTTCTCCCTGCCTCTCAAGTTAATAAATAAAAGTATTTAAAATAAAAAAGTAGGAGCCAAAAAATAAAAATAAAAAAATAAAAATAAAAAATAAATAAAATAAAATTAAAAAAAAGTAGGAGCCAGCCGGGCATGGTGGTGCACGCCTTTAATCTCAGCACTCGGGAGGCAGAGGTAGGAGGATTGCCGTGAGTTCGAGGCCACCCTGAGACTACATAGTTAATTCCAGGTCAACCTGGACCACAGTGAGACCCTACCTCGAAAAAAAAAAAAAAAAAAAAAAGTAGGAGCCATGGCAGAATTAAGGGCTAGGATCCAGAGCCCTGCCCTGTGCCAGGTATGGCACCTGACCAGTGATAAGGTCATGCCACTGGTCAAGAAGGAAGCCCTAGGGGACGTACCACCTGGAAGGTCAGGCTAGGAAAACCCAAGGTCTGGGGTTCTCTTTTCTTTTAGTCTATGGCCTCTACAGAAGCATGCAGCCTCACCTGCCGTGGTAGCCAGGCATAGAATGACTATTTCCTCCTAGTCACCTTGTCTGAGACTCACATTCTACCCTTCATTCCCATATCTGGGGAGCCTAGACAGAAGCAGGCAGGAGCTCAACACAATGGGCCTTGGCAAGAGCTTCAGGAGGTGTCTTGTGCATGGAACCAAGGGCCTAGTGTCTGGCTGGCCTCCTGCAGCTCTGGAGAACTACAATTCCACCCACTCTGCTTCCTGGTCAGAGCCTTCGGGATCCCCTCCACCAAGGCCCTCCTTCCAGCCCAAGCCGGCATTTGCTACTCGGCATAGCACACGAGACAAGGGACTAGACCCACCTCTCCAGTAGCTGAGCTCAAGCCCTCTAGAAGCCCCAGAGGTAGGAACTGGGCCAATAGACCAGAGGAGCTGGGTAGATGGGTGGGACTTGGGGGGAACCTGTGCCTGTGATGTCCTCCCCCCTGCCTGCAGGCACTATTAATATATGTAAAGCATATGCAAATCACTCAGGAGACAGACACAACATTGCTGGAATGTCAGAAGAGACCTTGGAGATCATCTAGCCCCATCCCCTCATTTCACAGGTGAAGGAAGCGGCCAGGATGGGAAGGGACTTGCTCAAGGTCACACAGACACCTGAGCTCTGTGGCAGGATCTGTTCAGGGCTCCTGACTTTCACCACTGCTTTCTGTGATGGCCTGTTGCGGGGAGAGGGGGAGAGTTCACATCTGGGGAGAGGAGTCAGTGACTGGCTGGGGCTCAGCACAGCCTTTATCAGAGGTTGGGTGTGGGAGCCCAAGGGGCTTGCTGGAGCCTAGTAACTGGTGGGCATGAGATGGGGGACATTTGCACAATAGTGGTGTCACCTGGGGGCAAAAGGCACTGGACCAAGCAGAAGAGGCAGGAGATGAACCCATCAAGGTGAAATGCGCACTCATCTCACCTCACCACACAATGCACACAGGTTCCTAAGTGCATAGCAGCCCCTCCTTCCTGCACTCACTCTGACAGCAAAGGCACCTGACAGCCCATAATAGTCAGCAGGGCCCATTCTTACGCTGCCTGCCGAGGAGGCTGCGGTTGTGGCTCTCCCCCATCTGAGACGACCTTCCACTCAGTCCTAGAAAGCAGTAATGCAGCTAGGGGGCAGGCACAGGAGAGGGACTGTCAGGGGTTGTGGGGGGTGGAGCTCTGAAGAACAGAGGAGCAGAGGGACTGAGGGATAAGAAAATGGAGTGGGGGGGGAGTGGAATGACTGGTACAGCAAGAAAGATGGGGTTACCTGTGGAGGCAAGAGGGGACTTTGGGAATAGCAGGGCAGAGAGGGATGTGCTCTGAGGCTCCTGTGGTTTAGAGGACCATGCTGATGCCCTGGGGTACCGGGTAACAGAGTGCTGACAGTGAGGTGCCAGGATGACAACAGGGGTTGGGGACCATGCCTCTGCCCCCTCTGCCCACTGCTGCCTGCCAGGAAATGGGCCCTCCCTCTTTCCCTGCCTGCCTCCCTCCCTCCTGTCTCTCTCCCTGGGGGCAGGCGCTGCTTCCCAGCCAAATCCAAAGCCTTCATCTCCTCTTTTCAGAGCTGCGAATGAAAGAAGGGGAAGCGAGCACAACCCTCAAACCCGCTGACGGCCAGATTTTTATTATCTTTGCTCGAATGGGCCCTGGGAAGCAGGAGAGGGATTCTTCAAAGAGTGCCTGAGTGCCTCACTGAAGCTGCACCTGCTCCAGCCCACCCACAGCACACTCAGGGCTGGGAACACAAGCGGTCCCCACTTCTCCAGCCCTAGGGACCTGAGCCTCAGCTGCTAGGAACCTGGCCCTCAGCACTTCATAACCCAAGCAGGGGCCATCAGGTCAGGCAGTCAGGCTCAATGGCCAGATATGTGCCAGCTGGGCAGCTAGGGCAGGCCCTGTCCCTCTCTGGGCCTGGAAGACACACACGAGGAGGAAAATGGCTCTCTTTGCCAGGGCTTGGAGATAATTGCTTGAGATTCCTAGAAAGAGATGCTTTTATGGCGAGCCTTGGATCCTTCCCTGGACCTTGTGCCTGGGCCCCTCCATTGCTCTAGGTCTCCTTGTGATCAGACCCCTCCTAACCATGGCTACCTCTTTCTGTGTCCCCAGCCCACTACTCAGGAAGAAAGACACTATCTAAAACAAACTGTCCTTTCTCGAACCTAAACACAGCTCTGGGCAATTCAAAACTTCAACCTGGTCTCCCTACTTTCTCCAAGACCTATCTGGGGTGGGGATGGGAACCTTCAAAGAGCTCAGCCCCATCCCCACCCCATCAGCACATTATCCAGGGCTGGGGTTTTGGCAGTGAATGCCAAGGTTAGCACTGGGCAGACAGCAGCCATGCCACCCCTGCCCCCACCTCCAGCTCTGACCACACTGTTGAGATCGATGCCCACAGCCAAAGAGGGAATCAATGGTTCTAATTAAACCCTTTTTTCCAGGGTGGGCCACTGGCAAGCGAGGGGTGAGAGAGAGGGGAGAAGTATCTCACAGAGGGGCCCTACATTCTGCAGGATTGTTATTCACCTTTAAGAAGCCTGCAGAAGTCAGGCCACAAGCCCCTTGCATTAGGCAGGAAGGCTAGCAGAGGGTCAAGGGGGAAGCTGAGGTGGCAGCAAGCCTTGGAGTGTTCTGTCTAGGAACCCTAGCAAGGGTCCCCTTTTCCACTCCCTGCCTGACAGCACACTTGTTTCTTCCAGACAGATCTCCAGAGCACAGAGTAAGACCCAAAAGGGGACACTTATGTCTTCATCCCCCTAGGGTCACCACGGAGAATCAGTCATCACGGAAAATACAGAGCAGGACTTGTGGGGGGGGGGCAACACTGGACAAAGACCCTCTTGTCCCCAAGGAAGAGTGGCAGAAAGCCAGGGCAAGCCTTTGCACTTGCGGCCAATGGTGCCTGGGTGCCAGGCAGTCTGGGTGGGGAGCCCCTTCCCCTTATGCACAGAGCTCTCACCTCCCCCACACGCTCCTTGCAACTGAGCCAGGTCACCACTAGCTAAGTCTATGTCCCAACTCAGACACTTGGCACAGAGTGACCCCCACACCAGCCAGAACCAACCAATCCCAAAACCTATTTACCACAAATGCCCCCCCCCACTTACAAACACATGAACCACGCCAGAAACTGCCACCATCCCAGCTGCCACCAGCGATGACAGCCTCACATTTTCACAGTGACAGTTTCCATCAAATACATCATGTGTTTTTTAAGACCAGCCAGAGGAACGGGGAAGAGAATGAGAGAAACTGAGGCAGAGTTAGACAACAAAGCAGTTGACTCAAGGTCACGCAAAGATGTCCAGAGTTCTGAAGAATGTATCCTAACACCCCAGCCGAAAGTGCTCAAACCCCACCCAAAGGAACATTCAGACCCCCAGATCTGATGTCTGTTCAGTTTCCCCATTCACCATCCTTCTCCTAAAACTGCTCTTTGGAAAGGCCAACACTGGAACTACCAGCTGGGGACCCCACTTCCCTCAGAGTTGGGGGCTTCAGGGTCTCTAGGACCGGCAATATTTGAGGAGAGGGACTAAGAATGGTCACTCAGGCTACCCCCTCCCCCCACACACACACCGTTCACTACTTGGGTTCACCCGGCTCACCTGGGCCCCCAGCGTCCCTTGATCCAGCCTCCTCCCTGGGTGAGCGGGCGCGACCCTCGGCGGTCCTCTCCCACCAGGCCAGGGCAAAGCGCCGAAGGCACTGCCAGGGCTGCATGGGGAGGTGTGAGGCAGGGGGGCGCCCACCAGCAGCCGCACACGCCCCGCTGGGCCCAGCCAGCCGAGCTGCGGAGGCACCCGGCCGGCCCCCTCTACTGCCACCAGCATCCTGCTGCCCCCACCGACAGGACTCAGAGCTGGCCCAGGAGCTTCTGACGTAGCAGGGGGGGTGCGTGGGAGGAGGGGGGGCTACGGCGAGCCCCTCCCCAGTCCCGCCCTCTGTCCCTCCAGCCCCCCCTTGCAGTCCCTACCTCCTCACTCACCCCAGACGCCCTCCCCAGCTGGGGGCGCCCTCCCCTGCCCTCTGGACTCTGCAAGGGGGAGGGCTGACGATCAAGTAGCCCCTCCCCGGTCCCTCCCTCTGGAGGGCCCTCCCACCCTGCGAACGGGGAGCAGGTCCCCAGTTTCTGCAACTGCTGCGGAGGCTCCTAGGTCTCCAGGGCTAGGGCCTCGAGGTGCAGGGGTGGGGTGTGGAATACAGCCTGGTATCCTGGCAACGCCACCAACCCTAGAACGCACTCGGCCCCATCCTTCCCTGGGGGTGCCGGTGCCAAGGATCCAGCACCAGCAGTCCCGGCGCCTGCATCCCATCCTGGGAGCTAGAGGGAAGGATGCTCTTCACTTCCTCTTCTTCCCCTCCCTCGCCACATCCCTAGCCTCCACCTCAGAAGGACCACTCCCCTCCCCCAACTCTTCTCACCATTCCCCCTTCTCCCCACCCTCGCTGCACACAAGCCCCTCTACAATGTAACCCAAGTCCCCTCCCCCCAGGCACCGGCGAGGCCCTCCTCTCCCGGTCTCAGCCCCGCCAACCCCAGACGCCTTAGGCTCCCAGCACGCTTCCCGTTCGGGTCCATCCAAGCCAGACGCGCAGCGGTCCCCTACCGCCATCACCATCCCCCCCACCCCAACCCCAAACACCTGCGCCCCGAGCATCCCTAGCCCGCCGGCCGCCGCCTCCCGAGCCTGGCCGCCGCCCCCACCCCCGGCCAAGGGGAAAACACACAAAGAAAACAGAAATACCTTCCACTTAAGCATGGAGGCACATTAGGGAGGAGAGAGACAGGGACATGCCTTGGGACGGAGCGTTCCCCATCGGGCGGGGGCTTGGGGGGCGGGGGCCCCGGGCCGGCCTGCCTGGCGCTCGCCCTCTCGCTGCCTCGCGGGCTCCTCGCTCGGCCCCAGCCCAGGGGCGCGATGCCAGGCGGGGCGGGCCGGGGAAGGGGGCGCGGGCCCCGCCGGGGTGGACCAGCTGGGAGGGTGCCGGCGGCCGGGCGTGTGGGTGCGCGCGCGCGCGCGCGGGCGTGTCACCGAGTGTGCGAGAGCGAGTGTGTGCGTGTGTGTATGTGTGTGTGTGTGTATGTGTGCGCGAGTGCGCGCGGGCGTGTCACTGCAGGCGGGAGCGCGCGCGGCGCGGGCACGCGCGTGTGGCCGGATGGTACAAAGGGCCTCCGGGGGGTGGCGGGGAACCGGGGAGGGGGAAGGGGCTGGGCGCCTTCTCGCGCCCTCCAGCAGCAAGGCGCGATCCCGCTGCGCGCCGCCGGGCCCGGGGTGCGGGGCGCGTTCACGCGCGGCTCTCCGCTCTACCTGCTCCCACCCAACACACACACACCCGAAGCTGTCCTCGCGCCGCAACTGAGATGGATTGATAGAGGACTGGCCTCCAAGGAGGCCCCCCGAGGAGGAGGGACATCTTGAGCTTAGGTGACTCCAGGGTGTCCGTGCACCGGCTGGCCTGGGATGTAAAAAAAAACCAACACTCCGGGCGGGCGTGGCGGGCGGGGAGGGGGAGATGAGAGGAGTACCACTCCAGCCAAGGTGACCTCGGAAAGCTACCACCGCCCTGCGCAGGCAGAGTGGGGACCCTTGTCAGCCTCTGCGGGCGCGCCCCCTCACCTCTGCCCCTCCCCCTTCCTCAGCCCCGGCTCCAAGGGGTCCGGCTCCGCGGCGCCCCCTGCTGGAACGCCTCCTAGTTCTCCCCCCTCCCACACCCCCTCCGGTTCGGGTTCGTGCCCCTTCTGCAGGCGCGTGCGGGAACTGCAGGGGCGCGTGCTGGAGGGAAGAGACCACCGGCCCTTTTCAAGTGGACCTTAAAAGTAGGACGTTCCAGACGCACGCTTCTCGTGCCTCTTCCTGGCGACGCCATTGCCATCTCCACCGCAGAGCGCCAGCTCGGCCCCTTGCGCCACCCTGGCCCATCTTGATTGGCCTACCTGGTGGCTCCGGCAGAGGTCTCCAGCTCTGACCCACTCCCTGACCCTATACTCATGGTCTGGCTTACTCCCATGCTCCCTCCCTCGGGTTGTCCAGCCAGTCACTTCTTTCGCTGGCCTCTCTGGAGGAGAGGCAGGTAGACTGAGTCCCCAGCCCCTGTTATTTTTACCGCTGGCATTCCCAGAGCCAGTTCAGATGATCAAGAAAGGGCACAGTACCTACATCTCTTCACCGTAGTCCACCAGGCAGAGTGGCAGGCAAACAGAGCCCCGGAGAGGAGACCCCACCCCAAGTGGCCCAGATGACAAACCGGTTTCCCCACTTTTTGATCTACCCAGTCGCAGTCTTAATCTGGACTCTCCAGCTTTTCTGCCCGCCCCCAGGCCTGCCTCTGAGCGAGGCAGCCACATGTCCAGCTAGGGGCAAGGTCCCAAGTACCCCTTACAGGTCAATGTCAGGTTGCCCTAACTCAGGTGGCAGGGCAGCACTGGGGGAAAGGGCGCCTCTCATCCCCAAGAGCTCAGAAGATCAGCCAAGAGCTGCGTTCTGGATACACACGGTCTGAGCACACAACCTCAGCAAGTAGGCACCCTGACTTCTCCCCTCCAGAGCCAGCTGCTTCTCTCTTTGCCAACTGGATGGTGCCCATCTTTTGGCCTCTGGGCACGCAGTAGGCACTCTTCCAAGTCCCTGCCTGGCTGCCCGCCCAGGATGGGCACCAGAAGGCTGCAGGCCCTGCGCAAGGGAGGTGTCACCGAGGATAGGTTTCTGGAGTCCAGAGGCTAGACACATGCAGCTGCTCCTCCTCTCAGGCCCCCACTCAACTAAGTAACATTCCTCTGCCCTCCCCCTCCCCAATTCAGATGGCCTCCAAGGAATGAGATCTCCCTCCCCCAATTTACCCATGGTCTCTTAATTTAACTCTGCCAACCACCCTAGGCATTTTCAGCACATAGTAAAAATAAAAGGAAGCATGAGGACTCGACTTCCATTCCCACCCCCCACATCCCAGGGCTGGGGAGGCAAAAAGGAGAATCCCTGGGCTCACTGGTTAGACTAGACTAGCTAGTCTAGCTGTCTCAGGGTGATAGTTCGAGGTTCAGTGCAAGACCCTATCTCAAAAAAATAAAATAAGCTAGTCGTGGTGGTGCACACCTTTAATCCCAGCACTCAGGAAGCAGAGGTAGGAGGATTGCTGTGGGTTCAAGGCCACCCTGAGACTACATAGTGAATTCCAGGTCAGCCTGAACTAGAGTGAGACCCTCCCTTGAAAAAACAAAAAAGAAAAGAAAAGAAATAAAATAGAGGGCAGGAGAGATAGCTCAACAGTTAAGGTGCTTGCTTGCCTGTGAAGCCTAAGGACCCAGGTTCGATTCCCCAGTACCCATCTAAGTCAGATGCACAAAGTGTCACATGCATCTGGAGTTTGTTTGCAGTGGCTAGAGACCCTGACATGCCCATTCTTCACCCCCCCCTTTCTATAATGAATAATACATAAACAAAAAAGAAATAGAGACAGGGTACATTGGTGAACTTGTCATCCCAGCGCTTGTGAGGACAGAGGCCGAGGATCCCAGGCCAGCCTGGTCTACATAGAGTGTTCCAGGCCAGAAAGGAACTACGTAGGGAGACCCACAAAACAAACAAAAAATGAAAGAAGTGAGGTCATTGCCCAATCTGTTTCCTAGGTGAAATTTAGACCTGACTCCAGCTCACTTGTGGCTGCCAGAAGCAGGGTGCTGGAAGCCTAAATTGCATAGTCTACATACTCACACAGTTGTTTCCTGGGGGAGGAACACAGAGGGAGTTGGCCAGGGAAGGCATTCTGTCAGTCCTAAGGATTGGAAAAATGTTTCTCCTATTACATGGAGATTTTTTTTTTTTTTTCTGTGCTTACACTAGAATTACCAAAAAGCCACTGGTCACGAAGTAGTTGGGAAAGGGCCCATGAATCACTCCCCTCCCCGCCCCTTTTTTGCAATTGCAAAAAGTCCCTAGGTATCATCAGGACAAAGCACACATTCTCTCCTCCTAAGAGGAGCTCCCTCCTGAGGGGACCTCCATGGTGAGGGACTCAGTCAGGTTCAGATAGTATTATCCATTTGTGTAGCTATTTTCTTGTTCTTGTTCATTTATTTATTTATTTATTTATTTATTTATTTATTTATTTGAGAGAGAGAGAGAGGAGAAAGAGGCAGAGACAGAGGGAGGGAGGGATACAGAGAGAGAGAGAGAGAGAGAGAGAGAGAGAGAGAATGGGTGTGCCAGGCCCTCCAGCCACTGCAAATGAACTCCAGATGCATGTGCCCCCTTGTGCATCTGGCTTACGTGGGTCCTGGAGAGTCAAACCAGGATCCTTTGACTTTGCAGGCAAATGCCTTAACTGCTATCTCTCCAGCCCCTTGTTCTTGTTTATTTTAATCAATTTATTTGAGAGCAACAGAGAGAAAAAGAGGCAGAGAGAGACAGGGAGAGAATGGGCACGCCAGGGCCTCCAGCCACTGCAAATGAACTCTAGATGCATGTGCCACCTTGTGCATCTGGCTTATGTGGGTCCTGAGGAATCGAGCCTCAAACCGGGGTCCTTAGGCTTCACAGGCAAGCACTCAACTGCTAAGCCATCTCTCCAGCCCCTTTGTTCTTGTTCTTGTTCTTCTTTTTTTTTATTTGAGAGACAAAAAGAGGTAGAGAGAGAGAGAATGGGCACACTAGGGCCTCTAGCCACTGTAAAGGAACTCCATATGCATGCACCCCGTGTACATCTGGCTTACATGGGTCCTGGAGAGTCAAACTGGGATCCTTTGGCTTTGCAGGCAAACACCTTAACCACTAAGCCATCTCTCCAGCCCCTGTTCTTGCTCTTGATACAGCCCTACTATGTAGCCAAGATGGGTCTCAAATTCATAATCCTCCTGTTTTAGCCTCCTTAGTTCTGGGATTAAATATATGTACCACTAGCCTGGTTTGCTGGAGCTCTCTTTTTGATGTTGTTTTGTTTTGAATTGGTTTGGGGTTTTTTTTGTGGGTTTTTCATTTTTCCTTTCCTTTCCTTTCCTTTTTTTTTTTTTTTGTTTTTTTTTCAAGGAAGGGTCTTACTCTAGCCCAGGCTGACCTGGAATTCACTCTGTATTCTCAGGGTGGCCTTGAACTCATAGTAATCCTCCTACCTCTGCCTTCTGAGTGCTGGGACTAAAAACGTGCACCACCACGCCCAGCTTTTTTTAAAAAGAATTTATTTATTTATTTTATTTATTTATTTGCAAGCAGAGAAAGAGAGAGAGAGAGACAGACAGAATGGGTGCACTGGGGCCTCCAGTAATCAAACTCCGGATGCATGTGACACTTTGTGCATCTGGCTTATGTGGGTACTGGGGAATCAAACCCGGATCATTAGGCTTTGCAGACAACCACTTTAACTACTGAGCCATCTCTCTAGTCTCTTTGGTCATACACACACATACTGTCTGAAGATATTTCACCTAGCACATCCACACATACAACATAGCTGACCCCAAGGGCCTCGTGATGGACGGAGAAGGAATAAGTTTCCTCAATAGGAATAAATGGCCCCAAATAGAGCCAAAAAGTAGATGTTATAGACCCCTTAACCTTTCAGGGACCACCTTATGTTCCCCCAGCCTACTGGGGAGATAGGTGCCCCTCCTCTCCCATGAAGCTTCCACATGATGCTGCTATAGGGAGATGGCTGGCTGAGCACAAGCAGCCGGGTGTTCCTTCTCCAGCCAAGGTGAGCTGGATGGCTTCTATAAGCTGGCATGGTGCCCAGCACAACCCGTGTGCCAGCTGCCTCCACCTGAGATGCCTCAGGTGCCACCCGGCTGCCTCTCATTCCTCAACAGGTAACTTCCCTCTGGCCCTCCTCCCCTGCGGCTCTGGCAGCTCCTTCCTTGGAAGCCTGCAGCTGGCGTGCAGAACCCCTTCCCAAACACACTAGCCCCTTGGCCCATTCTGGGATCCTGCAGAAAAGGGGGGAGGGAGGGAGGAATGGAGAGAAGGAGGGAGAGGGGGGAACACCTTGGTGTGGAAGAATCTCACTCTTTCATCCCTTCCCAGAGACAGTAGCAGCAGGGGTGGCACCTGGCCAAATATCTGGGCAAAACCTGGGAAGAGGGTGATGTGGAAATGAGGATTGAACTCCTGAACTGCCCATTCTGCTCCTTGGAGCAGCTACTCAAGATCCTCTAAGAAAGGCCCCACTTGTCTAGACAGGACATTTCATGAGCCTCCATGGAGCCAACCATATGGGTGAGGCGCTGAGGGTCTCGGACCTAGTCCTGTGCTGAGGAGAGTGACTGGACTTCGGGGGCAGGAGCTGGAATGTGACCAGCTGTCCTTAGCCAGGCCTATATCTGGGCTTCCAGACCACAGCGGGGGTTCCAGGGAGCCTGGGTTCCCACTTTCTTCCCCCTCCACTCCCACTCCGCAAGCGAGAAGTAAGTGACAGTAAATTTCAAAAGACCCTCCTGGATTCCCCGCAGACACTTCTCCCCCTGCTTGTTATTGTAATGAATGCAAATGGCACTCAATAATTGATGCCTTCATTAGCACATCAAACTGGTTTGTGAAGAATGGGGAGAGAAAGTGGAGGGGTTCTCTGAGGTCCCACGCCCTCCAAAAACTCTCACCCAGGTGCCTCCTGCTGGGAGGGGCGGACTATCCCTGTTGAGTGGGTGTTGTCTGAGCCCAGGTCTCTGGCTTCCGTCTTTGATGGCCAGGGTCCTTCCTATCCCTACTGTCAGAATGTGCCCCTTCATTAAACTAGTCCTTGCATCGTTATTGGAAAAGCAGTCCTTTGGAGGGACTGTTGGAAGTTTCTGAATCCCTAAGTTTGGAGAGAGGCCTGGGAGTATACATTTCCAGCCAGTTCCCAAGGAGTACTGCTGCTGCCTGCTGGTCAGTGGGTCACACTTGCAGAACCAGTGGGATGGGGACTTTCTTGGCTTTCCTAGCTTAGGGCTTTGCCCACAGCGGTGGCTTTGAGGCAAGTCCCAGCAGGGCCTGGCCTACATGGGAGTGTCTAGGTCTTTCTGGTTCTGGTGATGCACCTGCCTCTCCCCTCACACCACACCACTGGTAGGTTTCAGGCAAGCTGCTTATTTTACCTCTGTTAATAGCTGTGACAGGCACTTCCAAGTGTTCCCAGGTCTGTGACTTACCCTCATTGTTAAGCCCCACTGCTCCTGAGTTTTGGGTAAGGAATGCTGATTCCTTCTGATCAGGGAAACAAAGTTCTCTGGCCCTGGGTGGAGAGGTGACATTCAGATAGAGAATGGGAGCGCCAGCAGCCTCTCAGCTGCAGTGAACGAACTCCAGATGCATGTGCCCCTTGTGCATCTGGCTTACGTGGGTCCTGGAGAATCGAACCAAGATTAGAGAGTGAGTTCCAGGTCCGCCTGGATTACAGTGAGACCCTACCTCTTTAAAAAAAAAAATAGGGGCAGGGGAGGGAAATATCATGCATTTTTTGTATGTAAGTATAGAAGTTGCCAATAAAAAAAATATATATATATATATATATATATTATATACAAGGGGAGGGGGAGGAATAGACACACCAGGGCCTCTAGCCACTGCAAACAAACTCCAGAAGCATGTGCCACCATGTGCATCTGGCTTACATGGGTACTGGGGAATTGAACCTGGGTTCTTAGGCTTCATAGGCAAGTGACTCTATTTATTTTATTTTTTTATTTTTATTTTTATTTTTATTTTTTGAGTTTTTGAGGTAGAGTCTCACTGTGGCCCAGGCTGACCTGGAATTCACTATGTAGTCTCAGGGTGGGTGGCTGGCTTGGCCCTCCACTGTGCCTTCTAACATGGCTTTGTTTCTTTGAATCAGAATCTTACTATGTAGCGCAGGCAGCCTCAAAGTTGCCGTCTTCCTGCCTCAGCCTACAAGAGCTGGGATTACAAACCTGCATCACCACCCCTGATGATGATGTTGGGGATTGAAGCCAGGGCCTCGCTGTCTCACACATGCTGGGCATCTCAATCTTGTGGTGATCCTCCTACCTCTGCCTCCTCAGTCCTGGAATTAAAGGCGTGCACCACCACGCCCGGCTTGTTTGTTCTTTTGAAACAGGGTTTCTTGTAGTCTAGACTGATCTTTAACTCCCTACCTCGAGATGCATGGTAAAGACAGGAGAATCCCCAGAAGCTCACGGACCAGCGAGCCTGGCATAGGCAGTGGTGAGCAACGAGGAGAGGCCTTGTGTCAAACAAGGCAGAAAGGGAAGATCAACATTTGAAATTGTCTTCTGAGCTCCACACACACGGGCACACACCCCTCATTCATACATATGAATCTGTGCACAAGAGCTGGCCATGGAGGTCACTGAGTCGGCTCATCTGAACATTTCTGTCTAGCCTTTCCCAATGCCCTGGGGCCCCAGCCACCTACTCTGAAGATGCTCAAAAGACCCTAGGATGCTGTTTTTAGGACTGAGGCAGACCCTCCCAAAGCTGTCTCCTCTGCCAGGCTCCCACTCCTATGGCATCCCGCTTCTAAGGCCTGCTGCTTCCCAAACAGGTGGCACACACTGATGTGCATGGAGGAGCTCAGCTTCACGTTTTGGCAGCACTGCGCCATCTGCCCCAGCAGCGGGCCCATCTCTCCCTTGTCATCTTGCTCCAAACCTCATTTTACAAAGCCCTCTGGGTAGGTGTGGGGGCACATGCCTTGTCATTCCAGCCACTCCAGAGGCTGAAGCAGGAGGGTCCTGAATCGGAGGCCAGCCTGTGCAATTCAATGGAAATCTGTTACAAAATATTTTTGTAAGACAGAATCTCATCTCATGTAGACCAGGCTGGCCTTGAACTGCCTATGTAGCTGAGGATGTCCTCAAACTCCTGATATTCCTGCCTCCACCTCCCAAGTGATGGAATTACAGGCCTGTGCCACTATGTCCAGCTCCTCAAAATATTCTTCATAAACAATATATTTTGGTTTTGGGTTTTTTTTTTTCAATGTAGGGTCTCATTCTAGTCCAGACTGACCTTGAACTCACTCTGTAGTCCCAGGCTGGTCTCAAACTCACAGCAATACCTCAGCTTCCCAAGTGCTGGAACTAAAGGTATTCACCACCACATCCTTCAAAGCAAAATGTTTTTTAATATTTTATTTTTACTTATTTATTTGAGAAAGAGATGGAGAAAGAAAGAGGCAGGAAGGGAGAGAGTTTATGTGTGCACCAGGGCCTTCAGCTGTTGCAAATGAACTCCAGATACATGTACCACCTTGTACATCTGGCTTACGTGGGTCCTAGGGAATTGAACCTGGATCTTTTGGCTTTGCAGGTAAGTGCTTTAATTGCTAAGTCATCTCTCCAGCCCCAAAATAATTTTTATTTATTTATTTATATTTTTATTTTTTGGTTTTTTGAGGTAGGGTCTTACTCTAGCCCAGGCTGACCTAGAATTCACTATGTAGTTTCAGGATGACCTCGAACTCATGACGATCCACCTACCTCTGCCTCCCAAGTGCTGGGATTAAAGGTATGCGCCACTACACCCTGCCCAAATAATTTTTTTAATTATTTTATTTTTAGTTATTTGAGAGAGAATATGGGTGTGCCAGGTCCTCCAACCACTGCAAACAAACTCCAGACATGTGCACTACATTGTGCATCTGGCTTACATGGGTCCTGGGGAATTGAACCTGGGTCCTTTGTAGGTAAGTGCCTTAATTGCTAAGCCATCTCTCCAGCCCCAAAATATTTTTTTTTCTTTTTTTGGGGGGGGTTTATCGAGGTAGGGTTTCACTCTAGGTCAGGCTGACCTGGAATTCACTATGTAGTCTCAGGGTGGCCTCAAACTCACAGCGTTCCTCCTACCTCTGCCTCCCAAGTGCTGGGATTAAAGGTGTGCACCACCACGCCTGGCCCAAATAATTAACAAAAAAATTTTTTAAATATATTTATTTATTTATTTGAGAGAGAGAGGGGGAGGTAGAAGAGAGAGAATGAGAGAGAGAGAGAATGGGCACGCCAGGGTCTCCAGCCACTGCAAACAAACTCCAGTTGCATGCGCCTCCTTGTGCATCTGGCTTATGTGGGTCCTGGGGAATCAAACCAGGGTCCTTTGGCTTTGTAGGCAGATGCCTTAACCACTAAGCCATCTTCTCCAGCCCCCAACTAACTTTTGAAAATGGTAAAGGTGTAGCTCAGTAGTAGAGAACTTGCTGAGCATGTCATGTGACCTCTGTTTTGCTTGGCCATTATTTCATTCTCCTTTAGATGGACTTTCCGATCTCTGGAATCGCTCATTGCCCCCAGCCCCTGTCCTTGCCCCAGATTCTAGGTCATGGATGCTCATGGTGGAGGAAACCTGGAGAGGCATTTTAAAATGACTTGTGCATGTGCACTGCTCCCCATTGCAGACTCTCCCACCAAAGACCCCCACTCTTTACACAGACCCTTTGCGGTCCTGACAGTCTTTTTGTTTTGTTTTGTTGTTGTTGTTGTTTTTTGTTTTTTGAGGTAAGTTCTCACTCTAGCCCAGGCTGACCTGGAATTCACTCTGTATTCTCAGGGTGGCCTTGAATTCACCGCGATCCTCCTACCTCTGCTTCCCCAGTCCTGGGACTAAAGGCGTGCGCCACCACGCCCGGCTGGTCCTGACAATTTTGCACCTTCTCCATACACAAATGGACACACATGCTCCTCTATAACAAATGCCCAGACCTTTCTGACTCTACAACACATGCAAGGACCCTTAGGGTGCAAATTACTCAAAATGTGGTTCCCTGGACCAGAGCCAGCCTGGAGTAATCTGGGGAACTCTGTACAGCTATTTGACATTGCTACAACATGGAGTCCCACGACTGGTTTTTATGTATTTCACGAAAGCACAGGTGCATAACCATTTGGAAATTAAAAAGTAAGGGCTGGGCTGGAGAGATGGCTAGTGGTTAAGGCACTTGCCTGCGAACCCTAAGGACCCATGTTCAACTCTCCAGATCCCACGTAAGCCAGACAAACAAAGATGAGGCAAGTGCAAAGTTGCACATGCCCACTAGGTGGTGCAAGCATCTGGAGTTCGATTACAGTGGCTGAGGCCCTGGCATGCCAATTCTCTCTTTTCCTCTGTCATTCTCTTTCACTCTCTCTCTCTAAAAGAAAAAAAAAAGCAAGGGTTTGAGCTGGCGAGATTGCTTAGTGGTTAAGGCACTTGCCTATAAAGTTTGAGGACCCAGGTTCAGTTCCCCAGGATCCACATAAGCCAGATGCACAAGGTGGCACATGCATCTGGAGTTCATTTGCAGTGGCTAGAGGTACTGATATGCCCATTCTCTCTCTCTCTCTTTCTCCCTCTCTCTCTCCCTTCTCTCTCTCCTCCCCTCAAATAAACAAATAAATAAATAAGATTTAAAAAGAGGGCTGGAGGGGCTGGAGAGATGGCTTGGTGGTTAAGGCACCTGCCTGTCAAGCCTAAGAATGCTGGTTCCAATCTCCAGGTCCCACGTTTAGCCAAATGCAAAAAGTGACGCAAGAGCGCAATGCCACCCTTGCCCACAAGGGGGCGCACACGTCTGGAGTTTGTTCACAGCAGCTAAGAGGCTGCTGGCACACCCATTCTCTCTCTCTCAAAATAAAAAAAAAAAACTTTAAAAATTAAAAGGGGGCTGGAGAGATGGCTTAGCGGTTAAGGTGTTTGCCTGAAAAGCCAAAGGACCTCAGTTTGATTCCCCAGAACCCATGTAAGTCAGATGCACGAGGTGGCGCATGCATCTGGAGTTCATATGCAGTGAGTGGCTGGAAGCCCTGGCATGCCCAGTCTCTCTCCCTCCTTCTCTCTCTGCCTCTTTCCCTCCCTAAATAAATAAATAAATATACTTATTTATTTATTTATTTGTTCATTTAAAAAAAGAAGCTAGGGTGGGCTGGAGAAATGACTTAGCAGTTAAGGCACTTGCCTGCCCAGTCTGAGGATCCAGGTTTAGTTCCCCAGGATCCATGTAAGTCAGATGCACAAAGCAGCACATGCATCTGGGGTTTGTTTTCAGTGGCTGGAAGTCCTGGCACCCACATTCTCTCTCTTCAATCTCTCTCTTAGAATAAATAAATAAAAATAAAATATTTTTTAAAAAAACAAGGGTTTCAGAGTTTGAGAAGCACTACCGTGAGATATGCATGTGACGTGTATTTGGCAGTGGTGGTGATTTTGGTTTGTTCACGGATCATGACTGTTTCCTCAAGACAAACCATACAAACTAATTTCCCTTCCCCGAGGACGGCCCTGGAAACACTAACTTCCCTCCCATTTAGTTACGCTTAGCAGTATGGCCAGAATCCACCCAGCACAGCACTGGACACTTTGGAGGGTAGAGAGGCCAGAGGGGCGGAACAGGAACCAAGCCCTGGCTCATCTAAGCAAAGAAGGATAGCCAAGAAAGCTGAGTGGGTGTTAGGCAAGCCCAGGGCGGGAATCACTGCCAGAGCTCATGTGTGGGTTTCTGAGTGTGAGGAAGGTGGGTGGAGCTGTTCTGGGATGGCTACATTGTCCAATAACAGGTCACCAAGTGCTGGGGAGGCAGAGGGAGGAGATCACTATGAGTTTGAGGCCAGCCTGAATTCCAGGACAGCCTGGACTAGAGCAAGACCCTACCTGGAATATATATTTTAAGAGCCCAGTACATGCCTTTAATCCCAGCACTCTGGAGGCTGAGGTGGAGGATCACTGTGAGTTTGAGGCCAACCTGGGGCTACAGAGTGAATTCCAGGTTAGCCTGGGCTAAAGTGAGACCTTACCTCCAAAAACCAATAATGATGATGATGAAAGAAAGCAAAGGGCAGAGAAGAGGCTGGGGACCCACAATCCCCTTCAATGGCACACCTCCAATGACCACTTCTCAACCGCTCCACTACTTCCCAATAAGGCCGTCCTGGGACAAAGGACTAAGCCTGTCATGGGCCTTTGGAGACAACACGTTCTCTTTCTTTCTTTCTTTTTCTTTTTCTTTTTCTTTTTGCAGTACTGGGAATTGAACAAAGGGCTTTGCACACGCTAAAAAAAAAAAAAGAATCTGTCACCAAGCTCCACTCCCTGTCCCTGTTTGAGGGACATTTGGGCCTGAATGCAGGAAGAAGCCCAGCTTTGTGAAAGGTAGAAAAATGCCTCCAGCATCCAGCCCACCAGGGAAGGAGGGCTTGTCTATCCTGAAAAGGGAGAAACTAAAATAACAAATCACCTCGTTCCTCTGTATAACAACGGAGGAGGCAAGCAGAACACTCCAGGGCTTTCATTTCAGCAAGAGAGACTGAAATTAGCTCTGAGTGTGAACTTCCTGGCAGAGCAGGAGAGATGATGCAGGCCCAGCAGGGTAGGAGGACTCTGGGGGACTCCCTACAAGAAGCTCATTAAACTGGGATTAAGGGTGGAGGCCCTGCCAGGCCTGCTGGGAGGTGGGAAGCCCTGAGCAGGGGACCACTTAAGATGCCCTGTTGAGGGTCCTGCCTAGCTGAATGTTAAAGGTTGAGATGGGATTAGTAAAGCAGGGACTGGAAGCTTAATCTTCACCAACCGCCCCTCCCCCCGCCACCCCAAAGCACCCCACAATCACTGCTTTTGGGAGGGCAAGCAAGAATGATGAATAACCCACTGTGTGGATCAGAATCCTGTCCAAGGCCGCAGGAGAACCTGGACTTGAGCGGAGGCCTTTTGTCCCCACATCCAGTGAGATGGCCTCTGTTGCCCTCCTGAGCTAGAAGCATCCTGGACAGAACCAAGGCCTCCTTCCTTCCTCTACCCACTTCCCCCAAGCCTGGGCGCACCCCCTGCTGCCTGTTTGCACCCCAAACACGGAGCCATGCAGCCCCAGAAGAGAGGCTTCTACAGGGAAGCCTGCAGGGACTCCTCTTATGTCTAACACCTGAGCTGAGGCAGGAAAGAGGTGGGAACAGGTCCCCAACTCCCCTCTCATTCTGTCTCAGACACTCTCGTGATAGGAAAGTAGGCCAGTTTGGAATATGTCACAGATATTTCCGACAACCCCATCTGTACTATAGCTTCACACACAGCCAAGCAGGGTTGAGCCACAGCCTTCCTGCTGGATCAGGGATACACCTGCTACCTCTGGAACTCACAGTCCATATGGAGCCTAGGGAGAGGCATGGAGGAACCCAGTGGGGCACTATACGAGCACCCAGGAGCCAGGATGAGGTGGGACAGGAGACTAACAGGTCTGTCCTCATCTCAGAGGAACAGAAGCAGAAAAGCTGGCTCCTGAGATGCCACTGTTCCAGTGGCGAACTGAAGAAGCTGGCATG
>PVKW010016730.1:0-43519 GCA_004027895.1 Orientallactaga bullata | reverse complement strand
TCCAGCCCCAAATCCTACAATTTAATCTCCTATTGCTTTGCTCCCCTAACTCTCTGAATTCTGACCTGAATTATTAGTTTCTTTCCCTAACTTTTCTGTAGCTTATGGAGAGGAGGAGGAAGAAATTCAAACTTGAATTTGTTAACTCTCAGTCTTGACTATCTAGTGGGTACACTGGGAAGAACACCCCTCAAGTGAGTTTATGCACAGAAAGATCAGGGTGGTTTCTGAGGACGCACCCAGGAGGCATTGGTTCCAGGGCACCTCTGAGAGAGGAGGTGGGTGGGTTCAAGTCTACTCAAGCTATATGCACACAAGTTTTTACAAATATGACTAAAGGCACACCATATACAAACACCACTCTGATGATTTGGAATCACACAAATTTCAGAAAACTACAACCAAAGAAAAATATAAAATAGAAACTAGGGGGCTGGAAAAATGGCTGAGGGGTTGAAGGCGCTTGCTTGCAAAGCCTGAAGGCCTGTGTTCTATTCCCCAGTACCCACATAAAGCCAGATGCACAAGGTGGCATATGTGCCTGGAGTTCGTTTGCAGTGGCAGGAGGCTCTTGAGAGCCCATGGTCACATTTTTTCTGTCTGCTCTCTCTCTTTCAAATAAATAAAACTAGAAGCCAAATGCAAATGTAGAGTGTGGGGCTGGGGAGATGGCTCAATAGTTCAAAGCGCTTGTTTGCAAAGCCAATAATTCCCAGTATCCACATAAAGCTAGACAAGCATTAGTTTGCAGTGGCAAGAGACTATGGTGTGCCAATGCACACACACAAATCAATAAAATATTTTAAATAACATTTTCAAATATATTATTTCTATCTGGGGAGAGAGAGAAAGAAAGAGAAAGAGAGAGAGAGAAAGAGAAAGAGAGAAAAGAGGTATGCCAGGGCCTCTTGCCACTGCAAACTCTAGATACTTGCATCACTTTGTGCATCTGGCTTTATGTGGGTACCAAAGAATAGAACCTGGGCCAGTAAGTAGGCTTTGCAAGCAAACACCTTTGACTGCTGAGTCATTTTCTCAGCCCCCAAATTTTTTTAAATTAAAATAAAAAGAACACGTGAAATGTTCCACCATGGCCCACATAGGCTGTTCACCCTCCTACGCGCAGTAAAGCCTTTCCCACACATCAGGCCAGATGCTATTCTGATCTAGGTCACCTTTGCAGAATAAACAAAGGGCTGAAACACCTATGATCCCATGCCTACACCACTCCAGACACCGTATCATGAACCCATAGAAGAGAAGAGAGAAGCTGCATCAAGAGGAGAAATAGAGAAAATAAGAAAGCAAAGGCCGACTTGTGCACAGATATGTGAGCCTTCCACACAAGTTGGGTTTCAGGCTTGGCTGCAAACCGAAGGAAGAGGAGTCATTCGTTCACTGAACTCCAACAGGCTGTCTCAGGAGAAGAGCAGCTCTTAGTGGAACTGAGCTGGCGAGTTTCTACACTGGCTTTTCATAGAGAAAGCTTGCATGGCAGCTTCCTTGACACAGCTCTGCAGGTCATGGAACAAATTATATGCACCTAAAAAAAAAAAAAAAAAAAAAAAAACACCAACCAGAAAAAACAAATCCCTTAACAGAAGTAGATGTCATGTAAGTAAGCCACTTCTTTAAAATTTTCTTTTTCTTTATTTGTGTGAGAGAGAAAGAGTTCAACAAAGAGATTATGGGTGGCCCCAGGGCCTTTTGCCATTAAAAATGAACTTCAGACACATGTACCACATTCTGCATCTGGCTTTATGTGAATACTAGGGAACCAAACCCAGACTGGTAGGCTTTGCAAGCAAGCACCTTTAACCACTGAGACGTTTCCCCAGTCCCTAAGCCACCCCTAATACAACAATTGTACAAGAACCCTGAGCATTTGGGCTTTAAATAGTCAGCTCTTTCATGAACAGATTTTCTCCAGAGATTAAAGGTGTAGCACAAAGTTCTTGTTGAGGGATGAGAATAGGCAAGGTATGAAAAATCCCACAAAGGGCATAGCAGATTCCCACACAGAACATCTGCAAGCCTCAGAACCTTCCAGTGCAGTGTGTTCACGCTTCTCCGGCTTGCTGTCTTTCCAAGCCTGTCTGACTGAACAAGTCTGTCTTTGATGTCTTTACCATCTTGAGATTCCACTAGAGAGGGAAGGGTTGAAAAGCATTCTAGCTGCACATCTCATTCTTTAGTTACATCCTTACCCCAGAATCACAAAAGCAATTTTTTAATTTGACTTGTAAAAATCTGACATGTGCATATTTATGGGTTACCATGTGATATTTTAATACATGTATACACTGTGTAATCAAATCAGGCTAAGTATATCTGTCTTCTCAAAAATTTATCATTTCTTTGTGATGAAAACATTCAAAATCCTTTTATCTAGCTTTTGTGAAATGTACAGAACATTATTCTTGTCTGCCGTCACCCTACTGTGTAACAGGACACCAGAAACTTTTTCCTCCTATTTAACTCTCATGTAGTATCCATGAACTAATCTTTCTAACCCCTCACCCCCAGCCTCTTGTAACCACTGTTCTATTCTTAACTTCTATGAGATCAACTATTTTAGATCCCATCTATGAGTGAAGTCATGTGGTATCTGTCTTTCTGTGCCTGGCTTCTTTCATTTGGTATAATGCCCTCCAGGTCCACCCATATTGTTACCAATGATAGCATTGCACCCTTTATGATGGTTGAAACTCATTTTTGAAAGGGATTCTTGTGGGATAGCATCTTGGAAAGTACCCGTCTGAAGCAATGTTTCATGTATTGGTTTTGGTTTTCCTAGGATATACAAATCAGATAACTAAATTTATAACATGCTAAAAATGAACATTCTGGGAAGCCTTGCCCATCCTGACCTTGTTTATGACCAGTGGTAAATCTGCCATCCACCCTGGGGACATCTAGGTGTGGACGGTACATGGTCTTCCATCACCTCTGTAATATGATGAGAATTATCCAGGCGTGATGGCACATGCCTTTAATCCCAGCACTCGGGAGCAGAGGTAGGAGGATTACTGTGAGTTCGAGGCCACCCTGAGACTACATAGTAAATTCTAGGTCAGCCTGGACCAGAGTGAAAACCTACCTGAAAAAACTTAGAGAGAGAGAGAGAGAGAGAGAGAATGAATTAGGCAGGGGAGATCAGAGGTTGTGGAGGGAGGAGAAAGAACAGAGAGGAGAGAGAAAGAGAAAAATGGGCATGCTATGGCCTCTTGCCACTGCACATGAACTCCAGACACGTGTGCCACTTTGTGCACCTGGCTTTATGTGGGTACTGGGAATTCCAGTAGGCTTTGCAAAGAAGTGCTTTAATTGCTAAAATCATCTCTCTAGCCCAGCCGTTATCTTCTTGTTGCTGGGACAAAACTCTCCACCAGAAACAGCTTATGGGAGGAAAGGATTTATTTTGGCTTACAGTCTTGAGGGGAAGTCTTACCATGGTGGGGAAAGCATGGCATGAGCAGGAAGCTGGCTCCCATCTTCATATATCAGCATGCAGGGAGGGAACGAATGGTAAGAGAGAGAGCTAATTCTGCCCACCCCATAGGACTATATTAATAAACTTCAGAGCCTGCCCCCAGTGACACACCTCTTGAGCAAGGCTCCACCTCCCAAAGGCTCCAGCTGGGGACCAAGTAGGAGGCTGAATCACAAACATTGAGGCTGTGGGGACATTTGACATTCAAATTACCACCCGGGTAGATCCATCCATACTGTCTTTCATTCTGGAGAATAGATTGGAAGAGGTTCAGGGGATATTTGGCCCTATTGGATATATATATATAAGCTGGAAGAAAGTGAACATTATTCTCAGATATTGGCTCCCTGGTGGGTCTCCTTCTCATTTGCCTGATGTCTGTCCTTGATGTTCTTGCATGGGCTTTTTAGCCAGGGGCCCTTCAGCTTGCATGAGAGCATCAGGTTCACAACTGACCCTTCCTCTAGCTTCATGGCCAAATATTTAGAAATGTTTGTTCTTTTTGAAGGCAGACACTCGTTTATCTTTTTTTTTGCTTCAGCAAGCATAGAGTCCAAGCTCACCATATGCAGAAAGGGTGAGCCAATGTAGACAAATATATACAAGTCATTTAAAAGCTACACAGATCTCTGTATAAACAGCATAAGCAGATTCTAGCCCAACATGGCAAGTATCATGTATTTGACAAAGAACATTTATACAATGAATCTTACTCTTTACTTAAAGTGAGTCTTACACAATTCACACTTGGTGATTGTTGCTTACTAAACCAATACATTCGTTAAATACTGGCACTGTCCTCTTTATCTCTGCTTTCTTTCTCTTAAATAAATAAATTTATTTTAAAAATACTGGCATTTGTGATTTGGGACAAAGGAAAGTAGATGAGTGTCAGGAGTCTGTCTTGTATTCGGTATTTCTCCCTTCTCTGACTCTGAAACCTTCCCCTGTGTCTTTTCCTTGTCCCATTCTGCAGGACGAAGACCCTTACATGGCACAGTCACTCAGCCACCATGCAGTGCTATCCTCTCTCAGTATCTGTGCATTGGACAGATTTTCATACAAGCCTCCCCGAAGGCTTTCCAAAATCGACTTTATGTGCATATTGTTCCCAAGTTATTCTTGAGAACTTTCCCACTTAGCTTTCGATCAAGAAGTCACTAAAAGAAGACAGAACATGCCCTACCTGCAGAAGGATGAGGAAGAAAACTCCCAGAGAGACGAGGGATTGGCTCCTCAGCTGTCTGAGCAGTCTGTGCGGTGCTGGGCAGGGAATCCACCAGCCCCAGGAAGAAAAGCCTCCAGGGGAGCTAACAGCCGAAATGCATGGACGAGTGGATACGTGATAAGCAGATAAATTTCTTTCGAAATTCCTTTATTAATTTAAAAACTAAACAGTAGGTGACTGGGAAGATGGCTAAATGGTTAAAGGTGCTTGCACGCAAAACCTGATGGTCCGAGGTGCCATTCCCAAGCCATCCAAGTAAAGCTGGACTCAGAAAGTGGCCTAAGCACCTGGTGTTCATTTGCAGCTGCAAGAGGACCTGTATCACACACACACACACACACACACACACACACACACACACACAAATTTTAAAATTGTACATTAAAATGAACATTTTTAAAATATTTTTATTGAGAACGTTATTCCATGAACTCACGGTCATTTGATCGTATTCCAGCCCCATTACCCTCTTTTGTCTCCCCCTTTCCGACTTCCTTCCACTGAGCACTGTCCTCTTTCCAAGTAGTCCTTCCTCTGTTTTTACGTTCATTCCTTTTGTCCTCCTCTGTCCTCTATTATCAACATGTTGATGGGCTCAGAATTGAGAAGGTCTTGTGGGGGTAATGCCCTTTAGTGTGAGCTCATGCATGCACTGGACAATTCATATCTGGAAGACATGCCCCCAAATACTCCTTGCCACGCATTCTTTCCACTCCCTCTTCTGAAACGTTTCCTGAACCTCAGAGGGTGTGACAGAGATGTCTTGTTTAGCATTGAGCTCTCAACAGCTTCTTACTTTCAGCTTTGATGAGTTTTGAGTCTCCTCGTTGTCTGTCATCTCTGTAGAGAAGCTTCTCTGGATAGCAGTGAGAGCACAGGTCAAAGCCTCTCTTGCATGGGTCCACGGTCTGCATCCCGGGCAGACACCAGAATATGAGGCAGTCTTCTTTCTTCTAGGGCTTTTGGCTTTCTGAGTTCCAGTTATCTGTGGTCAAATGGCAGTTTGAGAATACTAAATGGAAAATCCCAGAAACTCATGTGCTTTAAATTGCACACCATTCTCAGTAGTGAGATGAAATTTTGAGCCACCCTGCTCCACTACCCAGCAGGCAAATAATTCCTTTGTCCAGAGTATCTGTAGAATATATGCTACCTGCCTATGTGTCACTTCGCTCTCCCAGTGACCACATCCACTGTCACAGTACTGCAGTGCTTGTGTTAAGTAATATTTATTGTACTTAATAATGGCCCTAAGGCACAGGGACAGTGATGCTATGGTTTACGTTATAGCCCCAGACTGCTCCTTTGCATGATAAAGTGGATGCTTTTAACTTACTGCAGAAAAAAAGGTATGCTGGGGTTGCTGAGTCCAAATCTATGGTAAATTATCATTAATTCTTCCTACTTCTAGTCTATGCATCAAACTTTTCCATGGCTCTGCATATGTAGGAAAAGCAGTCATGTACACTGGACTCAGTGCTACCCATTGTTTCAGAAATTACTATGAGTCTTGGACCGTGTCCCTTGAGGAGAAAGGAGGCTACTACAGTGGCAGACATGTTTGTAATTCTATTACAGGGAAAGCAATTCATTAAATTACATTAGAAATTCACATACAAGTACAAACACCGTCTTCCTCCTGGCTTACCCAAAGGACTGAACTAGGTGAAGGAGACATTTTCTTTTCCAGCACATGTAAGAATTAACATATAATTTACACATCCATAGTGCTTCGGTATTTCAGGAGCTCAGAGTTGTTAGCGGAAGATCTCTAAAAGAATCTTAGTGTCCCGTTTTGTGTAATTTTCATCTGACTTTCCTTGAAATATAGTGTCCTTTGGTCTAATATTTTGGCTGGCCTCACTCAGGGGAGAAATTTCTGGGTTAAGCATATGTGGTCAAATAGGGGTTGTGAAAGAGGCCCAATGAATTTCACTGACAACATTTTCAGCCAGTGTTGATTAAGCACCTACTATGTGCTGGGTATGTGTGTGTTTGTGTGTATTTCCTAGCATTACAAAAGCTTTCCTTAGTATTTCATTTAGTTATTTTAAGCATTGCCTATCAGTATGTTGATGCTGAAAATAGCACTTACTTGTCAGGAGGATCTTGATCTTTCTTTGAAAATTTGACTTTGCAGGGTTACAAAACAATGTCCGTGGGCACTGAACCATCCAGATCCCAGAACTCTGCGGGGTGAAATCTGGCTTTATCCTTTCTACCTTGAGCATTGAATTGCATGGTTTTCTCCTGAGAAAGCAAGAGAGCCAGTTTATTTTCTTCTTGTCTGTGGGTTAGAGTAAGTGATAGTTTCAGAATGTCGCCACAGTCGAATAGTTTTGCTATGCAATGAGCTCATTTGTGTGAGCTCCAGTGCTGTGGTCTCACATGCAGGCCTAGAGGATTAATTGCAAGGGCTACTTGGAACAATTGATACTACTTTATCTTTTTGTGATGTGTGATTGGTTATATCTTTCTATAAATTAGTTTTTTAAAAAAATTTGTGCGTGTGTGTGTGTGTGTGTGTGTGTGTGTACATCACAGGATCTCTTGCTTCTGCAAACAAGCACTCATCTGGTTTCATGTGGGTGCTGGGAATTTAACCCAGGCCAGCAGACTTTGCAGGCAACTGCCTTTAACTACTGAGAAATCTCCCCAGCCCTTGGTTCTCTTACTCTTTTAAAAATATTTATTTATTTGCAAACACGGAGAGAAACACAGAAAGGAAAAGAAAGAGAGAGAGAAGGGGCGGGGAGAGAGCCAGGGCCTCTTGCTGCTGCAAAGGAACTCCAGATGCGACACCACTTGGTGCAGCTAGCATTATGTGGATACTGGGGGATCAAACCCTGGCCGACAGGCATTGCAAGCAAGCACCTTGACCACTGAGCAATCTCTCTAGCCTTGGTTCTCGCTTTAATTGGACATTTTAATAATGAACATACTGTAATTTGATCAAAATCCCTTCCACTGCCTTTTTTGTCCGTGTCTCCCCCACCCTCATTCCATGGAACCCCTTTTCTTTCCAACTTGTTCCTTTTCTATTTTGATGTCTCTGTCCCACTGTCAACTCTTTGATTTAAGATGTTTGTGTCCTGACTGATTTCTTAAAAATGGTCCTTGAGTATTTCAGCAAAAAGGATTTTTAAAATTATTTTAGAAAAGCAAATATTTTAATTACAAAAAGACAGAAACCCATAAAAGAGAAAAATAAAATAGCCTATAATCAGATATTTGAAAATGAATAGCAGATTGTTTCTCAGCCTTTTGGCTAAGATTTAGTATAATAATTAAATACAGATATATACCTATATTTATAAAAGTCACTTCCTATTGTACATACCATTTGTCACCATTTTTTTAATTCACTGTATCATGAACATTCCCATATTTCAGATGTTCTTCCATCATTTTAAAAGCTTGTAGGGGTTGGGGAGATAGCTAAAGGCACTTGGATGCAAAGCCTGATAGTCCTGGTTCGATTCCCCAACACCCATGTAAAGCTGGATACAAACACACACATATATGTATGTGCACACACACACACACACTTCACAAATAAATAAGTAATTTAAAATACTTGTATAGTTATCTTTGTGTATAACGCCATAGCATATCAATCTGTTCTTCATTGTTTAGAGAGCAAGGCTATTTCTAATGTCTTCCTTTTATAAATAATGCTTACAGGAACAACCAAGTACACATATCTTTAGCCATGATTTTCCTTAGGGTCAAAACTTAAGCGTGGAATTACTATGTCAACATTTATGCAAATCTGAAATTATTATAGTTTTAAAGAAAACATTATCCTCCCAAAATGTTTCACCAATGTACTTTTTTTAATAAAGAGTTATGCACTCGCTTATCTATCTTTCTTATCAAATAGTCTTATAAAAAGTTAAAACAGCCATGGTGGCTCATGCCTATGATCCAGTACTTGGGGAGACTGAGGCAAGATAGGAGGATTGCTGTGAGTTCAAGGGCAGCCTGAGCAACAGAGTGAGTTCTAAGTCAGCCTGGGCTAGAGCAAACCCTGCTAAAAAAAATAGAAAAACATTTGGCATTTGATTGGTCAAAATGTTATTTAACTGTCGGTTGCACTTGTCCAATTATTAGTGAGGGTATTTTTATATCCATTTGTTTTACTTCATGAATTGGTTATTTATATATTTTCTCATTTTTCTATTAGAGGACAGTTTTTCCCTAAGTGACTTTTAAAAATATTTATTTATCATATTTATATTTATTATATATATTATATATATAGAGAGAAAAATATATATATATTATATATATATAGAAAGAGAGAGAGGGAGAGAGAATAAATGCATGAGGGTCTCCTGCTACTGCAAATGAATTCCAGATGCATGCATCACTTTGTGCATCTGGCTTTACATGGGTACTGGGGAACCGAATCCAGGCTGGTAGCTTTGCAAGCCAGTGCCTTTAACTGCTGTGATATCACCCAGCCTCATGATTTTTTTAATGATACTGGGCCTTGTGCATGCTTGTAAATGCTCTACCACTGAGCTATTTCCCCAGCCCTTCCTAAGTGATTTTTAGATGTAAATACATAAGTATTTGCTGTCATGTATATTGCAAATAATTTCCCCTCTTAAAATAGCTTAAGGCAGTCTCTCCTTTTTAATAAGCAGTTTTTCAATTATATAGTTTAATCCATAAACAATATCTTTTTGGTATCTGCCTTTTTCCTATGCCTCACGTTTATATCATATACATGAATGGTTTTAGCCTGCATTTTAAGTACTAGGAATGCAATATAATCTTCTCCTTATAAAGAGTCCTGCTGACAGACAAAATTTAAAATAGAAAGCCAACATTCTCTCTGTCCCTACTCTTCCTTCTCGCCCAGGAGCTCGCTACTATTAACAGTTTGGTAACTCTTAGCCTTTAGAATAGGTGTAATTTGTCTTTGGTCTATGGAGGGACCTTTGTCATTTATGTGTGCTCTGGATGCATGGAGCGCTGGTGGTCATGGCTTCTCGATCCACTTGGTATTTGAATAGCATCTCATTATCCACGCTGTCCTCTCCTGCAGGCCTCTTGGGAGCGGTGACTTCAGCATAGTCGGGGCTGTTTCTCAGCAGGCAGCCCTTCCCATTCCTGCTTTGGGACCCTGAGGGCAGCTGGAAGAGGAGAAACTGGAGAGCTTGGTTGATCTAGTGCTCTCTCTCCCCTGGGCACAAAGTCTGGCCTCATGTGTTTTTATATGGGCTGGACTTTGAGACAATGATGCCATGTGAACCTTCCATGGCCGACATTGAGTCAGCAGGATCAGGCTGAGTGAGAGCCATATCCATCTTTGACTACTGGTGTGTCGTCCCCCCCCCCCCCACCCAGCCCTCTTCTTGCCTGATGCTTTTAGGCTGTGTTATTGTCACAGGTCCATCTTTGAATGCCCCAAGGGAATTCAGTGCTCTGAAAGTTTCTGCTGTGTCTTTATACAGGCCTAAAAGAAAGTAACACTTTTCCCCACTGCACTGACAATAAGCCAGTCTTTGCCTCACTAGTGTTTCCTCCCACAGGACTGACACCATGCAGCGCAGGAGGGAGAATGCTCCTCTTCCTCCCACTCTTTCCTCACTGTTTTCTTTTTATTCAAATAAAGAAGTTGTATTGAATGAAACATTGGTTTCATTCGCAGAATATGTTGTCTCATTCTTGTTCCTGCTCAGAAGTTTCAGAAAACATACAGGTTCAGCTCAGGGTCAAGCTGATCTGCTATTTTTCTTTCTGGAAAAAAACCACTTTGGTTTGCTCCACTATTCAGTAACAAAATTAATGTTTGGGCCAGACTGAGGGTTCAGTGAACGGGTGTGGGTTGTTTTGGTCACAGAGGGGACAGTACAAGCCCTTGATGGGTTCTGAATTTCCTCTGTTCCAGGGGAGAATCGCTGGTCTGTTAGCAAGCGTCTTCTTGGCTCCGGAGGGCTGCCCCCCTCATATTCCCTGGGAGTGATGCCTTTTCTTCCAGCCAGGTGGTCAATGGTCCTCTGTGTGAAGGGGTGGGTCCTGGGCAGAGCAGATGGAACCTGGAGGCAAGGGGAGTGGCTAATGTGCACACCCCACTCAAGCTCCTGGAAGCTGTGAGAGTGGCCCAGCTGCCCTCTGGTTCTTCTTGCTTGAATCGCATCTTCCTGAAACCTGCCACAGTGGAAGAATCCATCAGCAGGTGTTGGACTGGGATAACCACTTGACAAGCTGCCATTGTCCCCGAAGCATCTGAGGCACGGTGCGATGACATTCAGAAATCCCTCTCCTTAAAGATGTCCTGTCTTGACACCTTGTTGGATGACCTTTTTAAGTGACTTGCTTCCTTCAAGCTTCCATGTCTTCGTCTTTAAAACGAGGATGACGAAGATTGGAGAGATGGTTCAGCAGTTAGGTGTGCTTCTTGTGCACCACACACTTACAAGGCGACAAACGAAAAAACAAAACCAAAAACATGGGGATACCAAGATGATACCTACAAATGGATAGAGGACCGACCTTACAGGAGCCTGCACACCATAGTGTAGCAGGGTGCGGACGATGGCGATGCACCTGATTTGATTGCTCTCCTGAGCTTGGGGGCACACACACACATGCACAGGCTGCGACTCAGAAGCACCACGTGACGAACCTGCAGGTGGTGCAGATGGGTAAGTGGCACTGAGGTCAAGCATTGAGGCCCCATGGTATTGGGTGAGAAAAGCAGCCCTCTGGAGAGAGGATTTAGGCCTTGCAAGAAGACTCCAGAGGAAGGAAGGTGCAAGCCTGGCCCGGTCTTCTCAGAGCCTGGCAGAGAGCACGGCTTCACCACGCCACCATCAGGCATGCAGGTGGTCCCCGCGGACCCAGATGTATTATGTAGTGTGTGACTGTGTTAATTCTGTTGTCCTCTGATTGGCCAATCCCAGACCACCCACTCACTGTGAGAACTCTCAAAAAACAAAACAAAACAAAAAACAAAACAAAATAAACTACAAGGTAGAAAAGGCAGCTTATGAGCAGAAAGAAACAGCCATATCTGCTCAGTGTGGGAGAAGGTTTGTAGCCAGGAATGTCCAACTTGTGGCCCAAGCGCCCCCATGTCTCCTAGGATAGCTATGAATGAACTCTAACATATTTGTAGATGGCAAAATCCCAGTGTCACAAGGTTGGAGACCCATGGAACTTTGCACAGTCCTTGTGCTCCCTTGCTCTACAGAGCTGGGGAAAGTATCTACAGAGCAAGCGTGCCTCCCCTCCTGGTCCTTTTTAAATTTTAATTTATTTTATTTTTTGAGATAGGGTCTCACTCTAGTCCAGGCTAACCTGGAATTAGCTATGCAGTCTCAGGGTGGCCTTGAACTCACAGCAATCCTCCTACCTCTGCCTCCCAAATGCTGGGATCAAAGGTATGTGCCACCACACCCAGCCCCTCCTGTATTTTTTTTATGCTTATTTAGTGATGGCAAGAGAAGCATGCAAGCCAGGCATGATGGCACATGACCTTAATCTCTGCACTCAGAGGCTGAAGTAGGAGGCTGGCCATGAGTTTGAGACTAGTCTAGGTTATAGAGTGAATTCCAGGTCAGCCTGGGCTAAAATGAGACCCTGTCTCAAATAAATAAATAAATAAATAAATAAATAGCCATGCATTCTGATTGCTGGTGACTGGAACAGAAGAATGTGGGTAGCCATTGTGCAATTCCTGGCCCAAGTGCAATATCCCAAAAGCTCCACCAGCTGGGGACTGAGTACGAGGCTTAGTCATAAACACGTGAGACAATGCGAGGGCACTTTACACTCAAACTACCAGAGGTGGTAAGGCGCACACAGTAGAGTGGTGGTACGAAAGAGGTTAGAGTAGTGTTGATGATGAAGAAGAGGAGGAGGATGGTAAGACACGCACCATTAGATCTGACCCCAGAAGTGTTCCCCCTTGACTTTCCCTTTTACATCTGCCCTGGCGGGGGACTCATGAGGGGATAGAAGATTTGTGCTTATCTGGGAGAGGTGAAAATGAAGTAAGACTTAAAATCTGCTTCAGATTTTATTTCTTGGGGTCCTCTCTAGTGATTTATGTGCCTGGTCTCTGAGGAGCATCAACGTGGAGGGGACAGTTCATGGGGCAGGAGTTTCAGACCACCTGTGTTCCTGCCCCCGTGAGAATGCAGCCTGAGCCCAGTTTGTTGGACCACCTTTCAGGACTCTAAGGAAGAAAAAGGACAGACGGAAAGGGAGCCCTAAGGCAAAGAGGCGTGGGAATGGGGACTCTTCCTACGTAGCGTTGTGTTGGGATTGCGTGAGTGTCTAAGAGAGGCTAACCAACACATCCATCCTTGTGTCTCAGAGAGCTGGTGGCTTCCCAGTGTTCACTCTTGCCTTGTAGATAACAAACTGATTTCCATGGCCCAGCTTCCTTTGCAGCCAGTTGAGGCCTTGTAAGTAAATTCAGCCAGATGAAGTGTAAGGAGTATGGTGTGGTGGTTCCAGGGAATGTCCTTCATCTCCTCTTTCTTTTTCTGGATGCTTGGAATGCAGACATGATGCCTGCACGTCATGTGGGTCCATGAGGTGACGGGCCAAGTGTATTAGTTACCTTTCTTGGTGCTGTGACAAAACACTTGACAGAAGCAGCTTAAGGAAGGAAGAACTAATTCTGGCTCACAGATTAAGGTCATAGTTCTTCATGGCAGGGACAGCACGGTGACAGGAAAATGAGGTCAGGAACCAGAGAGCCATGAATCCTGCTGCTTAGACTACTTTCTCCTTTATCATTTAGTGTGGGGCGCCAGCCCATGGAACTGGATGTGCCTCTGACACTTAGGGTGGGGGAGGTCTTTCCACCTCCATTTGCCTTATCTAGAAACTCTCTCACGGACACGCTGAGAAATTTGTTTCCATAGTGACTCTAAATCCTGTTAAGTTGACCATTAAGATTAGCCATCACACCAAGGCTGGCAAATAACAAAAGCAGAAGATGAAACAGCATCTGGGACGGGATGGTGGTGGGGAGGGGGCGGACAACCATACCAACCCTAGGCTGTCTAAGGTTTCTTTGATATAAAAGAGAAATGCATTCTGAGATATTGAAGCCACTGTTATTGGTGAAGGGGCTGAAGGAGGGAGTTCCATCAAATAAACTCATCCAGCTACCATGCCCCCTTCCTGTCTTTTGAGGGGTGACGGTCTGAAGGGAAGAATTCTGCAGACCTAAGGGCAGAGCAGAAACACTGAGGGCTTCAATGTCGGTGACACATTCTCTAGACTGGCGAAGGCTGCTGCTGTTCTCAGCCTGGCGACGCTCCTCCCTCTTGGCCAGGGCAGGGAGAGAGATGGATACAGGATGGTGGCGAGAGGAAGCTTTGACTGATCCTATTGACGCTGGGCTGCCAAATGTCTTGTTCTGTAAAGGGGCCGGGTTTCATATGAACAAGATGGAAGGACTACTTGTTCTGTCTGGAAAGTTCTATTAAAATGACCAACCCAGACACACTTTAACACTCCTCCCATTGTTTGTGAAATCATTTTAAGTTGACTTTTTTTTAAAGAGAGGACACACACACACACACACACACACCCAGTTAGTTTGATGAAGCCCAGACAATTATTTGTAGCTACATCTTGTTTTAACACGAAACAAGTGTCTCAAATGCCACTCTGACACCGGTAAGTAGTCCTGGCACTAAGAATAGATTTATGAATGTCTTTTATGAGAGTCAACAAACTAGATAAATAACCCCACAGACCGTCTCTCACTTCATGAACCAGAACAAAGACAGTCATATTCATCTTTGGTTCTAGTCAGGAATGGGGCCAGGCCAAGAGCCTGGCTCAGCCGGATATTGTCTCCAACTAATGTGATTTCTTTGGGCACAGCCACGGTGGCAGGCGGACACTGGGTTATTTCCACTCCTCCACACTCTGATTTGTTGGAATAGCTAAATATCTTGTTCCTAGGAGAACATCTGCTCTGTTAAAAATAAAAAAAAAATAAAATGAAATTAAGGAAGCCCCCAAACTGTCAGACCAGAGGCCACCCTGTCTTGAGGCAGCCTAAAACTCATAAGCATGTCTCTGAGTACATGCCTCAGGTCAGGAGAGGGCTCCCATCACCCCCAGGGGCCAATGACTTTCAAGATGTTTTGAATTCTGCCACGATGTCTCAGGCTTAAGAATGCTTTGATTCCGTGTGGACCATTTGCCTTGATGTCTCTTTTATAGAGGCCGCTTGCCTGTCAGTGACATGTTATGGTAAGACTGGAAATGAACAGACACAATTGTACAGGCCACAACAAAGATGGAAAAACCTTTCTTTCATAGCTCTTCTGAACAAGACCTGCTTACTTGGGGAGATGCTTATGTGGCAGTTTGTGTAAAGTGTCCCTCATAGCCCCATGTGTTTGTGATTAAGGCTCATATTTGGTCCCCAGCTGGTGGAGCCTTTGGGAGGTGGAGTCTTGCTGGACAAGGTGTGTTATTAGGGGTAGACCTTGAGGTTGATTAGGCCAGTCCCACTGGGTGTTCATAGAGAGCTCACTCTTTTTTTTTTTTTTTTGGAGAGAGACACAGAGAGCGACAGAGAGGAAGACAGATAGAGAGGGGCACGCCAGCAGCCTCTCAGCTGCTGAGAACAAAATCCAGATGTGTGTACCCCCTTGTGGGCAAGTGCGGCATTGCGCCCTTGCGTCACTTTGCATCTGGCTAAACATGGGACCTGGAGATTGGAACCAGCGTTCTTAGGCTTAGCAGGCAGGCGTCTTAACCGCTAAGCCATCTCTCCAGCCCCTCACTCTTTTTAAAAAAATCTCTTTTTATTTATTAATTGAGAATTTTAATACAGGAATATACTGTAAATTGATCATATTCCCCTCCTATTACCCTCTTTTGAGCCCTCCACTGAGCTCCCTTCTCTTTCTAAGTAGTACTTCCTCTGTTTTATTTTATTTTTTTTGGAGAGAGAGAGAGAGAGAGAAAGAGACAGAAAGAGAGGAACAGAGATGGGCGCGCCAGCAGTGTCTCAGGTGCTGTGAAGGAAACCCAGATGTGTGCGCCCCCTTGTGGTCAAGTGCGGTATTGCGCCCTTGTGTCACTTTGCATCTGGCTAAAGTGGGACCTGGAGATTGGAACCGCTGGAGATTGGAACCAGCGTTCTTAGGCTTAGGAGGCAGGTGCCTTAACCCCTAAGCCATCTCTCCAGCCCTCTATTTTTTTTAAAATTATTTATTTAAGAGAGAGAGAGAGAAAATGGGCATGCCAGGGCCTCAGCCACTGCAACTGAACTCCAGAATCTTGCGCCACCTGGTGTGCATGTACAACCTTGTGTTTGCATTACCTTGTGTGCTTGGCTTATGTGGGATCTGGAGAGACATTGAACATGGGTCCTTAGGCTTTGCAGCCAAGTGCCTTAACCACTAAACCATCTCTCCCGCCATGTCTCCTTCTTTTTTGTCCTCCTCTGTTCTCTATGTCAAAATGCTGATGGGCTCAACATTGTGCAGGTTTTGTCATGCGCTGTGAGCTCATGAATGCAATGGACACTTTATCTCTGGAGGACAGTACCCCAGAGTACTTCTTCCCACCTCATGGCTCTTTTTTTTTTTTTTTTTTTGAGGTATGGTATCACTCTGGCCCACGCTGACCTGGAATTAACTATGTAGTCTCAGGGTGGCCTCGAACTCACAGCAATCCTCCTACCTCTGCTTCCCAAGTGCTGGGATTAAAAGCGTGCGCCATCACGCCCGACTCCTCATGGCTCTTTTAGTCTTTCCACTCCCTCTTCTGCAATATTCCCTGAGCCTTGGTGGATGTGACAGAGATATTTTATTTAAAACTGAGCACTCAGTAGCTTCTGATTTGCAGAAGTCTGGTGAATTTTTGAGCTCTTCACCATCTATCGCCAGCTCCATAGAGAAACTTCTCTGGCTAGCAGTGAGAGCAGCCCATATATTCTTTCTGCCACCTCCTCTGCAGTGTTCCCCCGGGCCCTGACAGGTGTGATAAAGATGATTCATCCAGTGCTAGGCCCTGGATGGTCTCTTCTCATCTTGATGAGCCTTGGGTCTCCCCAGGATCCACTGTCATCTGCAAACTCTTGCTACTTCCTCCCTGCTATTATGTGATGATGTGAGCCAGCTTCCTGCTCCTGTGACCTCTTCTTCACCACGACGAAACTCCCTTCAAAACTGTAAGCTGAAATAAACCATCTCCTTCCATAAGCTATTTCTGGTCTGGTGTTTTGTCCCATTTCTGGTCTGGTGTTTTGTTCCAGCAACAAGAATAAGGTCACTGCTACACCCATCTTGTCTTTGAAAGCATTCCCATCTTCCTCTTCCATTCACCTGGGCCTCAGGTGCTTATGGAGATGGTGGCAGGGGGAGATGCCCCCATACCAGTCTGTGAGCTTTGCTGCAGTGTGGCTGGTGGGGCTGGATCCCTGGCACTTTGTGTGCATCATGTTCTCTTGGTGGCCAGCCAGTGTCTAAAGCCTGCACTAGCGATCAACTTGTTTCCCTTGCAGCCCTGTTTCCTTCCATATTGCCTGGCCCCACTCCTGGGGCCTGCTGGTCCTCACAGCCCCTCCTGTCTCTCAGAGAAACTTCTGGGTCTCCTTCCTAAACAGCTGCTAGGAGCACTGCTCCATCTGGCTCCTGGAGTGCTAGTTGGTGATTCTGTTTAGCATGGCCTCTCAATCCTGAGGTGGAGTGCACTGCGGGATGGTTTTTCTACCAGCTTGATAGAACTGCCAGATGTGTTGAAGTCCAAGGTTGAGGTGCCCACAGGATCTTACTTTGGATGTCAGTGGGTCCCTGGAAGCTTTCTGGCTGCCTCTCTGAAAGGTCATCTTCTATGAATATGACCTTGATATCTCTCCTCTGCTTCTTTTTGTCACTGTTTGGGGGCTCAGGGCCTTGCACATACTAGGCACGTGTTCTACCCTTGAGCTGCCTCTTAGGTATCCCTCCCTCTTCTTATAAGGACAGTAGCTCTTCTGGGTGAGGGCCCCATCCAAACAGCTTCATTTGAACTTGTCTACTTCTATGAAGACTTTATGCCTGAATAGATCATAGCCCATCACAGTATTTTTTTTTTCTGTTCCATATTTCTGGAAGTTCTTTTTGTTGAACCATTTCCTGATCTACTTGGTGAGGCCCAGGGCAGGACGGGATTGCTTAGTGTGGAAGACATCACCTCACCCAATGGGCCCTTCTACTTCCTTCACCCACTCTGCAGACTATAAGGGCTTATCCTCCTTCATTCCTCCAGGAAATAGAGATAGATCTTTCTGAGCTCAACCTTTTTACTAACTGATATATAGCTATTATTTAAACAAAGGTCTTATATTTATATCCCCTCTCCCCCAGTTCCACTTTCACTGTGTGTTCTCCTTAGTGGAGTTATTGGGGTTCACTGCTAGGTAATTAAAGCCTCAGTGAGTCTCGATGGGGTGGGCTGTGCCTCAGGATATTTCTATCTACCCCGTGGTCCTTACAATCTTTCTGCCCCCTCTTCCTCAATGGTCCCTGAGCCTTGGCAGGTCTTTAAGCAGTCTGGTTTAGTGTTGAGTTCTCTGTAGCTCTGCATTTCTGATTTGATATTGATTTGCTTGACCACAGTATCTGTCACTGTTCCCCTAGAGCTGGTTGTCAGGCTAGCAGTGGGAACAATACTGGTGTTGCAGCTTCCTCTGCCACTCATTGTGGGCCCCAGCAGATATGGTAGAAGTGGCATGTCTTATGGTGGGCAATCAGCTATCTTTTCTTGTTACAGTGATGGATCTTGCATCTCCTCAGTTTTCTCTCCCATCTGTAAAATAAAACAGATTCTCCAACCAAGAGTGAGAACAGCTTGGCTTTAAGGGGATTTCATAGTTATTTGAGAGAGTTTTTGGTGTGTAATCTCAGTCTTGCTTTTCAGAGAGCAGTGCAGACTTCTCTCTGGAGTCTATGAGTTTCCTGGCTATGGGATTCTGACTTGGTTTCCAGTACCTGATATGAATTCTGTCCTGCTGAGTGGGCCTCATGTCCAATCAGAAAAGAGTTGGTTACCAGTAAAGGCTGTGTGACACCATTGTGCAAGTGTGTGCTTCTTGCCTGGCTGGTTGATTTTGTAGTGTGCAGGGTTCTCTGCTTATTCACGCTGTTGGTGACCATTGTTCCCCAGTAACTCCCATAGCTTTTTCCAGCACTGTGAGGGCAAGCCAGGAGGGAACTGGTTTAAGGGAAACACTTTCGAGTTTAGAAATTCTCTCTCTCTTTTTTCTGTACCTGTATGTGTACGTGCATGGATGCATGTGTGTGTGTGTGTGTGTGTGTAAGCCAGAGATGGACATTGTCTTCCTCAGTTGTTTTCCTAGTTTTTCAAGACAGGGTCTCTCTCACTGAACTGAGAGCTCACCAATTAGACTATGAGACTAGACTAGTTGGCCTGCAAGTCTTAGGGGTCCTTCTGTTTCTATCATCCTAATTGCTTGCTTTGCTAGATCTGGTCCATCATGCTCAGCTTTTTATCACAGTTCTGGGGATTTGACCTCAGGTTCTTATGCTTATAAAATAAGCACTTTAGTGACTGAGCTATCTCCCTAAACCAGAAATTTCTTCTCTCTCTCTCTCTCTTTTTTTTTTTTTTTGGTTTTTTGCGAGGTAGGGTCTCACTCTGGTCCAGGCTGACCTGGAATTAACTATGTAGTCTCAGGGTGGTCTCGAACTCTCGGCGATCCTCCTACCTCTGCCTCCCGAGTGCTGCGATTAAAGACGTGCGCCACCACACCCAGCTAGAAATTTCTTCTCTTAATCAACCTTGACTTCCAAAGCTCGTCTTGCTGTGTTTCCAGTGGTGCAATAGTGACATGTCTGTTACGGGGCTGATCAGCTGTTTTCTGCTTAGATTTGGGACTCAGTCCGCAGGAGGAACTTCACGTCTGGTCCTTGTAAACCTGGTCAAAAGCTTGTGGCTGGGGAGGTCACAGGTCCTAGTGGGATGCTATTGCTATTGTTTCGCTACATGGAAATGATGTGCTTGTCAAGTCGTCATCAAAGCAGTTAAGTTTATGCCCATGGATGAGTGCTGCTAACTGCTTCGATCAGAGAAGCTTCTTTTTTTGCAGGGTGTGGCAGCTACTATAGAGATTCCTAATAGATCAAAATGCTGAGGATAAGTGACCTTTTTGTGTTCACTCGTAAATGGGACATCTATATCACCTCCTCCAAGGCTCACACAATAGTGCATAACCAGGGCCGGAAAGAATGTAAAAGCCAGAGGCAGGTGGAGTGTCTTGGAACGCTGTCTTCCAGGCATCACACACTGTGCTCTCAAACACCCTTTTTTTTTTTTTTTTTTTTTTTGAGGCGGGGTCTCTCACTCTAGCCCGGGCTGGCCTTGAACTCGTGGTGATCTTCCTACCTCAGCCTCGTGAGTGCTGAGAATTAAGGGTGTGCACCACCATACCTTGCTCTCTTGAATTCTTAGTAGATTCAATTATCTACACAAGACTGCACAAGATGGGGCCCGTCAATATTTCTTCATAGATGAAGGAGACCCTCCCCAACGCCACCAGAATCAATAGTGGTAACTGATAATTGTTGGGAGAGAGGGCGAATCATTAGTCATCAAGCCACCCAAATGATGCAGGTGACCTGCAGTTAACTCAGTGGGTCAAACAAAAAAAAAAAAAAAAAAAAAAAAAAAAAACCTGCATGAGCTCTGTGCTGCCTGATCTCTGCTGAACTTCAGCTGTTGGTGAGTTCCTCCTTGGCTCAGCCCAACTGGATCGAGCCTAGGGGAGAACCCTGACTCACATGGGTTCTTTATCAAAGGGGCTCTTTGAACTTCCTTGTCTTCCTTTTCTCTCCACAGTTTTCCCAGGCCATCCGCATGGGTTCTCAAGCTGTGAGGGTGCCTTTCCTTGGCTCTGTACTTCCCTCAATAAATATAAGAATTTAATGAAATAAAAAAAAATGCATGAAAGTAGTATGGGGTAGAAGAAGGTTTTAGTGGTAAGTACAGAGGGAAGAGAGAAGGCAATTATGGGGAGAGGCATCAAAATGCATTCATTGTCTGTATGTATGAAATGTCAAAATTAAAAAAAGAGGGTAATAGAAAGAGGAGAGGGTAATGGGGGTGAATATGATCAAAAAGCATTATACACATCGACAGAAAAGTCATAATGAAATGGATAATCATATATAATTAATATATGCTAATAAAAACTTAAAAAATGTCTTCTTATGGCTACTGTGATGAATCTCATTAGAAATTCACCACTCAGCAAATGCGGGTCCTAAGGTGGTAAATTGGCAAGGAATAACAGGGGGCTGGATTTACAGTAGGGAAGGAGAAAAAAGATGATAGGATGTTTTCAGAATAAAAAGGATTTCTACTTCCTGAATCACCAGATTGATGTATCTACACAGTATAAATGACAACATTGAAATATTTTACTTAAGAGTTTTTAGTTGCTTTTCCTGTCATTGTAAAATAGTGCATGTTTATTTTAGGAAATTTGAGACACAAGTTGAAACAAAGAAACCATGCTGGGCTGAAGAGATGGCTTAGTGGTTAAGAGCACTTCCTGTGTCATTGTGAGGCCCGGAGGCAGCCGGAGACAGTGCAGAGTTGTAATCTTTAGGGTGGACATAAGTATCTGGGTGTGGCCACGCAAATCTGTAACCCCAGTTCCGTAGAGGAACAGAGACCTAAGCTTGGATGGGTTTTTTTGGGGGAAAAACACTCTCTCAAGCTCTGAGATCAACAAGAGACTCTGGCTCAAGTAAGAGCGTGTGAAAGAGGAAGAGAATGGGGCACCTGATGCTGCGCTCTGGCCACTGCAGGCTAAGCCATTTCAACATAGGAAAGTGTATGAGGCACTGTGTGCACATACACATGCACACACCACGCACACAAGCAACAATAACATGATGCTTAGGCTTAACATACCAAAGACACGTACTGTTATCACTGTAGCCCATTTCCCACCAATCTTTCTTCTATGGCTAAGTTTTAGGGTTTATTTTAAATTCTGTCACCAGTTAGGACATCCTGTCAAGATGGTCTCCGCAGTAGCAGAAGAGTGGTTGTTCTTGGGCTGCCAGAACCTCCTGGAATGCTTACACAAATGAATTGTATTTTCTCCCACTTCTGCAGGCTAGCAGACACGGTCCCCAGGTGTGCACAGTTGGTTTCTGGTGAGGCCTTTCTGCTTACATTGCACATGGCTGCCTTCTCTGTATCTTGACCTAGTCCTCCAGGTGGGTCTATGTCCTAATCTTCAGGCTCATGCCCTTGGGGTACCTTAATTCTCTCCTTAAAGATCCTGTCTCCAAGTACAGCCACATTCTGAGGGATTGGGAATTAGAACTTTGACAGATGAATTTATTTTTATTAGTTTTATTTTTTATTATTTGGTTTTTCGAGATAGTGTTTCACTCTAGCCCAGGCTGACCTGGAATTCACTATGTAGTTTCAGGGTGTCCTTGAACTCATTGTGATCCTCCTACCTCTGCCTCCCGAGTGCTGGGATTAAAGGCGTGCGCCACCACGCCCGGCTGACAGATGAATTTTAAGGGGACCCAAAACCCTCTTTGGAGGCGGCCTTTAATTGCCACCCTCAACATTGCTTGTCTTTTTCCTGCTTAGCACACCTTTCCTGTTCCTTAGCCCCAGAGAGATGTCACACACCATGACACTTTGCTAGTGGCAAGTAAGGGTTTCCCCAGAGTCCCAGGACTCTGGTAAGCAGACACAGCATAAGCAGGCTTCCTTAAGATGGTGTGTGTGGAGGTGAAGGGCTGTGGGTGGCAGGACTATTTTGTTAGTTTGTTCTTTACACATATTAAAGGCTAGCTTAGTTTAAATGGAAGTCTGTCCTATTTTTTAAAATTGTAGCTTTGAAGAAAGTAAATTAAAAAAAGAAAGTAAATTAGTGTGTGCGTGTGCATGCACACACACACACACACATGAGCATAGGAGCCTGTCTTGTGATTAAAATCTAAGAGGATGTTTAGTTCTAACCAGACAGTGTCAAAATGTTAAGATTCTTGGCCCTGGGTGTTCTAGTTTCCTTTGAGGGTTTTTTGTTGGCCCGTCATCTTTAGCTTAGAATTAGTTACAAGGAAGACTTTACTTCACCGAGTTTCAGCACTAGGAACAAAGATGGGTGCTTGTTTGTGACATGTTGGAAAGAACTTATGAGTAGAGTATTTTTATCTCTTTTGCTTCTGGCCGCTGAGACAATCAATGCCTACACACAAGGTCTTCCTGTGAGCCAGGATGTCCTGCCTTCTTATTCCATATTTATGATTTCGTTTTCTTTCTTATTATATTTTATGTATTTTTATAAGCTGTCTTCAAATCCATCCATAAATTATTGGTAAATACTTTCCAATGTCACAGAGTGCTGTTGGAAGCAGTCAGGTCTCATCCATATTGCTAAAAACGGCAGTTCTTTTTCAGTGCTGAGTAATAGTTCATCATATATATGTGTGTGTGTGTATATATATATATATATATATATATATATATATATATATATATATACACATATATACACACACATTAATACATTGATGGGCACTCAGGAGGATGTTGTTCTCAGTGAGTAAGCCAGAACAGAAAGAAAAATACTGAATGATCTCATTTATATGTGAATTTAAAAAATAATAAAAATAAATAAGGTGGAGAGATGGCTTAGCTGTTAAGTGCTTGCCTGCGAAGCCTAAGGACCCATGTTCAACTCTCCAGATCCCATGTTAGCCAGATGCACAAAGGTGAGGCAAGCACAAGGTCGCACATGCCCACTAGGTGGTGCAAGCATCTGGAGTTTGATTGCAGTGGCTGAGATCCTGGCACACCAATTTTCTCTTTCTCTCTAAAATAAATAAATAAATAAATAATAAATAAATAAATAAATACATGGAACAGAGAAGAGAGTAGACTGGTAGTCACCAGTTACAGATGGAAATGGAAAGATGCAAGTTAAAGAGCATAAATGTGTAATTAAATAAGTTGAAATCTAGAATCTACTGTATAGCATAAAGGCTATACTCAATGATACTGTGCACTGGAGATTTGCTCAGAGTAGAGTTTAGATGCTCTTACACATGTGCATGCACACACATACACAATCACACACATTTGACTGTTGTAATCACTTCACTGTGTATATGTACATCAAAGCATCATCCTGCACACATTCAACATATACAACAAAAATAAATTTAAAAAATCTATTTAGCTAATATCTTCCAGAGTCAATTTAAAATAGAAAGCAGAGTTTTAAAAGGATGAATGCACTTTCTTTGGCTTTTTGTGCAGATATCGTTGAGGATCCATATGCGACTTTGAGTATGGGTGCACATGTATTTATACAAACAAATATAATGCACAGATATGTATGCCAAATTCTTATTTTTGCATGGTTGAGACATGTGGGATATGCTGATTAGTTAAATATTATGGCTAACAATGAATTAACTTTTATGTTGTCTTAAAACTATCAATTAAAATAAGAGTACAAGTAAAACATATAACTCTAGAATTGACTATATATAATTGGTCTTAAAATTAACATTTATTAATTGTATAAAATCATGGGTCTCATTGTGGCATTTCACACATGCATGTACAGATCAACCCTCCACTCTCCTCTTTTACACTTCCTTTTCCCTCCCATAATCCTTTCCCTTCTTTTTCTAATATTCACCTATTTCTTTCATGTTTTCCCTCTCCCAGAGTCCAGATAGAAAAGGGAAAATGCGTGACACTTGTCTTTCTGAGTCAGGCTTGTTTTATATAACATGATAATATGCAAGTCCATCTATTTTCCTGAAGATGACTTCTTCTTAATGACTAAATTGTGTAGATATGAACGATCCTTTGTGTATGTAGTCTACATTTTCTTTATCTACTCACACATGGATGGGATCCTAGACTGATTTCATAATTTCATTATTGTGAATAGTGCTGTGATAAACATGACTATGCAGGTATCTCTATTGTATGGTGCCTTTGATTTCTTCAGGAAAATACATATGCTATTTTTTACTTTAAGATTTTTAAAGGAAAGTTCATTCTGATTTCCATAGTGGTTGTCTTAAGTTACATTCCAACCAACAGTATGTAAGGGTTTCCTTTCCCCCAGATTCTTGTCAGAATTAAACTTTTCTTGATGATAGCAATTTCTGGCCGGGGTGAGGTAGAATCTCAGTGTGGCTATTTTATTTTTTTAGAGAGTGTGTGTGAGAGAGACAGAGAGAGGGAGAGAATTGGCACACCAAGGCCTTCGCCTCTGCAATCCAACTCCAGATGCTTGTGCTGCCTAGTGGGCATGTGCGACCTTGTGCTTGCCTCACCTTTGTACGTCTGGCTAAAGTGGGATCTGGAGCATTGAACATGGGTCCTTAGGCTTCACAGACAAGCGCCTTAACCACTAAGCCATCTCTCCGGCCCTCAATGAAGTTTTGATCTGCATTTCTCTGATGATTAATGATGATGACTTGTTTCATATAATTACTGGTCATCTGAATTTCTTCTTTTTAGAAGGTCTTGTCCACTTACTGATTAGGTCACTTAACATTTTGGTATTTTGTGTAGCTCTTTATCCCTTCTGGATAATAATCATTTGTTGAAAGAATAGCTGGCAAGTATTTCCCCCCAAATACACATATATATCTGTGCATTACATTTATGTTTATATAAACTCAGTGCACTTATACTCAGAGGTGCATATGTGTCCTCAAAGATATCCGCACTGTCTTTTCATGCTGGTAATTGTTTCTGTTGCTATTCAAGCATGTTAATTGTATGCAGTGATTTATTCAATTGCAGATTCTAGGTATTGTATCCTGAGATAGTGCGTCCTGTTTAGGAAGGTGTTGTCTATGTCCATATCTTGTTTTATTTTTTCTAGCAGTTCCAAAGATTCGTGTCTTATTTTTAAGGACTGTGATTCACGTGGAGTGGATTTTTATGCAGGTAAGAGGTAGGGGTCTAGTTCTAAGCTTCTGTCCTAGGAGAGCCAGTTTCCCCAGCACTGTCTGTTAAGAAAGGCACCTTCATCATGCTGTCGAGTCCCTTGAACAGAATGGATGCCTGTAGATGTATGGGTTTATTTTTAGATCCTCTATTCTACCCATCGACTTGCGTGCCTGTTTTTATGCCAGCCCTATGCTACTTTGTTACCATGGTTCTATGGTAGATTTTGAAATCAGGTATGTGAGTACCTCCAGTATTTCTACTTTTTCACAGGTTTGCTTTGCTCAGAGTAGATTTTCTTTGGCTATTTTGGGTCTTCTTTTATTTATTTGTTTGGGAAAAGAATTATTTTTTATTCAAGTAACTGCAAATAGGAATATAGAAGGGGGCTGTAGGCTGGACCACACCCCTATCTAACAGAATAAGGGGAGAAGGTGGCCCCTATACCCCTGTGATCAATGCAGGGCCACCCTCTTCAGTTTGCTGCAGCATCCAGGGGGCTGGGCCCCACGCTCCCTGGTACTGGGGTGGTTAGTAAACCAGCCTGCTGTGCCCCATTTTGTACTTTTATATATGATATTTTCATAGTCTTATGAAGAATGTTATGAGTATTTTGGTGAGCATTACATTGAATATATATATTTTGCATTTGTCAATATGGTTATTTTTAATGCTATTAATTCTGTTGACCCATGAGCATAGGAAGTCCTTTCATCTTCTAGTGACTGCTTCCATTTCTTTCTTCAGTGTTTTTGGTAAAATCACTTCACGTCATTTCACAAAGCATATGTGAAGATGGTCACAGTTGCATCAGTGTATCTAGTGATATAATATTAATGATGTTAATATAAAAGATACTTAAAAAGTCTTCCAGCCAGGCATGGTAGTACATGCCTTTAATCCCAGCACTTGGGAGGCAGAGGTGGGAGGATCGCTGTGAGTTCAAGGCTACCCTGAGACTACAGAGTGAATTGCATGTCAGCCTGGGCTAGAGCAAGACCCTACTTAAAAAAAAAAGAAGCCTTCTGGAATGTACCATAGAAGTATTCTGTATCTGTGCTCAGAGGTAGGTGCACAGAATCACATTTAATATAACTCAGCATTTCATATTCTGTACACAGATATTACCATTCAGTTTTCCAAGCGTGAACATTTATATGTGGCCAGTTACTTTACTTATTGCTGTGACCAATTCCTGACAAGAAGCAACTTCAAAGAGGAAGGGTTAATTCTGGCTCACAGTTTGAGGATACCATCCATCATGGTAGGGCAGACATGGTGGAGCCTGAGGTGGCCGGTCACATTGTGCCTGTCAGGAGACAGAGGCAGGCGAATGCTGGCGCTCTGCTCACATCCTGTTTTTCATTCACGTAGGGACCCCAGCGCCTGGGATGGTGCCACTTGTATTCAGGGTGGGTCATCTCTCCTCAGTTAAATCTTTTTTGGAAATATCCACATCCACACATCCAGAGATGTGTGTTTCTATGGCGATTCTAAATCTAGTCAAGTTGCAAATGCAGATTCACCTTGTGTATATATTGTGGCTTCTTCCCTTGTTTAGTGAACTCACGACAGTCTGCTGCTAGTTTGAAACCCCATTCTGTTGCCTGTATTAACCATCTGCAACTTTGGGCATAATGTCTTCCATGTGAACACTTGGATTTGAAGGACAAATCCATATTGATAAGTGTCTAGGTTTTTCTAAGTACTGACTCTGTGTGACCATATGTAGACAAGCCTTGGTTGATCATCTTTTATGTGATTCAGTGTGACATGTCTGCAACCATATTGATTAGGAACCAAGTCATTTTGTCCTACATAGTTTCCTAGCAAACCATAAATTAATGGCTTAAACCATTTAGACTCATAGGCACAGCTTTATAACTGACCTGACTCTGATACAGTCTGAAGATAGAGCAGAAACATTCCAGTCAGGATAAAGTCACTTTTATCCCAGCTCCCTTCCAAGTCCTCTTCCTACCTGAAATTGACGGGGTTCAAATCATCATCTTTGTCTGCCTAGGAACACTGGCTCCTATCAGTAAATGCCACGTCACCTTGGGGCTGGTCCTTAGACCTTAGGACTACGTTATTCTAAACAACCCATAAATCCCTGCGATGGAGATGTAAAGACAAATGAAACACCATTCTGGCCCGTCCTGAACTTGGTTCTAACCAAAGAGCTCACTCGTGTACATACCCTATAGCCACAACTCACGTTTATACGGCTGCATGTCCAGATGCATGAGTCAAAGGTGAAGTGGGTGGGTAGTTATGCCTGGGAAAACCTGAGGCAATTTTCTCACTCCTGCTAGGCCTGGTGGGATGAAGAGAATGACACCAAGTAAAGAGGAAGAAAGGGTCTTTCAGATGCAAAGACGACCCAGGGAAGCCAGAGGCTTGAAGAAGAATTAGGTGTCCCAGTATGGCTGAAGTTCAGCGATGAGGTGTTCAGACACCATCCTTTATTCATCTTCCTCGTGGGTCAAAGAAATGCTAAGGGTAAGGCTAGGCATTCAGATGGATTCTGGTACCTCTTAGGTGTGCCATAGACGCTTATGATCTGTTCTTACTTTCATTTGAGGCTCTTAGAGCAGTCAGCTTTCTGAGAGTATTCAGTGATTTTGCTGGGTTCCCCCTGTGGCTGGGCTAGGCCGCCTGGACCTGCTACAGTCCTGCTCTGATGCTCCTGAGAATCCTAAGCCCGGATGTGGAGGGAGGGAGTGAATAGGCGCACGTCCTCTGGTTTCAATATCTTCACTCTGAAAAGTTTTGTGTCTATGCCAAAGACTCTTGGCCATCAAGCTGGGCTTCTAATTTGGAAATGTGGAAAAGCCATATAATTTCAAATATTTTCCATGAACTGCTGTAAATTTCTAGGCCCTAGCAATAGTGCTGTCTCCGGGTGACGAAATGGAAAAACCCACTGGTGTGGAAGACTCTGTTTTGCCACAAGCCACAGCTGAGCCACTTTTTGACAAAGTCTTCGCAGGCTTAGCTTCATGTGACATTGAGGACGGGTGTGACATTGATGATGGCGGCAACGGAGAATGCTGGCTATGGTGGGAAGGACACATACTGCCCCCTTAATCTCTACCACTTCATCTTACTTCATACTCTCCATTCTCTGGGGTTGGTATTAATATTCTCAGTTTTCAAATGAGCCAAGAATGGTGTGAAGGCAATCTCAACTTGTTTCTGATTATCTAAATAGTCATTGTCAAGGCCAAGTTCAAACTCAGGGTTCTCTAAATCTCCACGATCCTTACTGCTTTCTTCCTGTCTTCTTCTTCTTTATTTTTTTTTCCTTCTGTGCAAAATGGGGTTAGTTGGTGGGAGACCTCAAAGAATGCTTTAATCTCTAAACCACCCCCTCTGAGGTGTGTTGATGCTCTTGGATATAATGTGAGATCTTTGTCCCAAACAAGTTGTTCTAAGCCACCTGCTGAGCAGGACCAGGCAGTGTACACTGAGGGTGGAAAGATGGAATCATGGACATCTATATTTAATCCTCCTTTGAGCAGGAAGGGTGGAGTGGATGGTTCCCGTCTTATTCCTTGATGCCAGGTGGGATTAAATTCATTTGATTTGGGAGGTCTTGTCGTTTCCAATTGCAGCCACACCTTCTGAGCCAATGGCTTTTTATAGACAGGGGCCTAGGGTGTTTTCTGCAGGCAGGGTGGCTTTGTAAGCACCCTGGGGCCACTGATGGTGTTGCAAGGACATTGGCTCCAAGTTACCAGGTTGTTGTTCCGCTGTGGAGCCCATGCTGTGACAAAGAGGTCAGAGTCACTCCCTGGCAGGGTGGGGACTGTACTCAGTGTAGGCAGACTTGTACTTTGTGGCTTTGTGGAGCTCATGGCCTTGATGGGTCTTAATTCCTGGCTGCATTCACAGGATCTGCTGCACAGCTCAGCAGAGAACCCTGAATGCCCACATGTCTCCTGATTGGGTTTTAAACCCTAGAGTGCCAATGGGGCTAATTCTTCTTCCATTTCTTTCCTTTAAAAATGTATTAATTAGTTAATTAATTAATTTGAGGGGAGTACCAGAGCATCATGCCTTTGCAAACCAACTCCAGATGCATGCACCACTTTGTGCATCTGGCTTTATGTAGGTACTAGGAAACCCAGGCTGTCAGACTTTGCAAGCAAGCAAGCAAGCAAGCAAGCAAGCAAGCAAGCAAGCGTCTTTAACTGCTGAGCCAGCTCACTTTCTTTCATTTCCTTTTTTTTAAAAAAAAAAAAAAGAAGAAGAAGAAGATAAGGCCTTGTGTGGTGGCGCACGCCTTTAATCCCAGCACTCAGGAGGCAGAGGTAGGAGGATCAAGTTTGAGGCCACCCTGAGACTACATAATGAATTCCAGGTCAGCCTGGGCTACAGTGAGAACCTACTCACAAAACAAAACAAAACAAAACAAAGCAAAAAAGAAGGATTATTTATTTATTTATTTATTATTTATTTATTTTCAAGCAGCAAGAAAGACCAAGAATGACAGGGAGAAGGAATGGGCACACCAGGGCCTTTTGCAAATTAACTGCAAATTAACTCCAGATACCTGTGCCACTTTGTGCATCTGGCTCTCCATAGATATTGGGGAATTGAACCCACGTCATAAGGCTTTGTAGGCATGTGCCTTCACTACTGAGCCATCTCTACAGCTCACTTTCTTCCATTTCTTAAATTGAGGTATAATATACACAAATAAAATATAATGTTGATTATAAATATATTATAAAATATGTTGGAAACAAATAAGATTGATCATTCAAACCATTTGTAGGCACACAAGCAAGTGATGTTAAATACACCCAGTATTGTGCAGCCAACATTACTACTCATGCCTCAGTCTTTTATTTCGTGCTCCACAAAAGCTCTATATCCAGTAAGCACCGACTACCCTTCCTTTCTCTCCTTGTCCCCTACCTCAGAACTGCTATGCTTACTACTTTCTGAATTTGCCTATTCTAGGTACCTCATGTGGGTGAAATCATGTAATATTTGTCCTTTTGTGTCAGGGTTATCTTATGATGTTGTCAAGGGCTAGGAGTATTGCATAGTACACACAGGTAAACAATTCTTTCTTTTTCATGATGAACTAATATTCCCTCAATTGTATGTACCATGTGTTGCTGCTCATTGGTGTTTTGGGAGACACAGGTTGTTTCCATCTTTTAGCTGCTGTGTACGAGCTGTTAGGTGCCCCTGGTTTTAGCTCTTCACTGTGTACTCTGGGGTAGAATTGTGGAGTTAAATGCCAATACCGAGATAGTGTTCAACTGGCTGAATTTTCCATGTTTGCACCTGTGGGACCACGATTGGGACCAAGATAAAAGATATTGCTTTTCTTTTCCCAGAAGGTTCCATTGGGTCCTTCTGGAAGTAATCCTTATTCTGTCCCCTGAAGCGCCCATGCTTCTTCCATGTTCTCATCTCAGTGTCCCCTCATGACAAGGTTTAGATAATTATGGAGATTCAGACAAAGGGACAACACACACAGCAATGCCTAGGTATGGACACAGACAAGGACATAAACACATACACGAACACACGTAACTAGTCTCTTCCTGGGAAGAGTCCACCAAGCTGAATCTACACAAGCTGCCTCCTCAGCCCTGCAGTGGTAGATGAACATCCACGGAGACACAGCATGCCTTCAGAGTGCTCTACAGCAGGAGCCAGTCCTGCAGAACCCAGGGCTGAGACTTAGAAACCTCTCTTTTCTGTTCCTATAAGGACAAATCCAAGGCTGGGGAACATATGAAGAAAATAGGTTTATTTTTGGTTCATGGATCTTAGAAGTTCAAGGTTAAGGAGGATACATCTTCATCTGGTGATTGTTGTCTCTTTGCTGGAAGACTTCTAAAGTGGTATAGGAGATTACATGGCAAGGGGAAAGAGAGAGAGAGAGAGGAGGGAGGGAGAGAGAGAGAGAGACAATGAGAATGAGTGAGTGTGTGTGTAGCAGTTATCTTTTTGTTGAGTGTGTGTGTGTGTGTGTGTGTGTGTGTGTAGCAGTTACTTCCTTGTTAGTGGGATAAAACACCTGACCAGATGTAGCTTACAGGAGGAAAGGGTTTACTGAGGCTATGGTCACCAGGGGAAGTTTCATCATGGCAGGCAGCTGGAGATCACATCTTGTCTCAGCAGTGGGAAGGAAGAAGTCTGAGTGAGTTGGCTCTGAACGCCCGTGATGCCCAGTGACCTGGATTAATGAATTTCAAAGTCCTTTCTCCTCCAGTGACACACAGCCTCCCAAGGCTCCACTAGCTGGGGATTGATCACAAACACTTGGAGGCTGAGCCTCTCGCTTTCAAGGCCAGAGCTATAAATCTCGGTTAAAGCACCCAGTGGAGGGGCTATGCAGGACCTTTTACATACAAACCACCACAGTGTGTATGCCTTTCCCTCTTTTTTTTTTTTTTTTTTAAAAAAAAGTACCAGGATTTGATCATGAAGGTTCCTCTTAATGACCTTATGTACTTCTAATCACCTTCCAAACGCCCCACCTCTAAACATGATATTGGATTAAGCTTCCAGCCTCAATACCTCATAATGAGGATTGAATTTCAACACATGAGCCCTTGGAGGACACTCAAACTGTATCAAAAGCTTAGTAGGAGGATCTATAAGTTTTTTTTTTTTTTTTTCAGGGAAGCCCAACAAACTGCCTTTTTATGCGAGGGTCGGGGAGGGAGAGAATTGGCATGCCAGGGCCTCCAGCCAATGTGCATGCCTCCTTGTGCACATGTGCGACCTTGTGCATTTGTGCCGCCTTGTGTGTCTGGCTTACATGGGATCTGGAGAGTCAAACATGAGTTCTTAGGCTTTGCAGGCAAGTGCCTTAACTGCTAAGCCATCTCTCCAACCCAGCTTTTTTTTTTTTTTTCAAATCTCCAAGATCAACCTTCATCTTGAAATTGACCTATCTGCTTATTGAGGAGTATCTAAGGCTCAAAACCGCCAATTGCCATGCCCAAGGGCAGAGGGAGGGCAAGGCAGCAGCACATGGAGTGCAGGTTGAAGACTGTCATGCGTCCTCTTCACTCAATCAAGTAGCATTTTCCAGTTTCTACTCTTCTGCTTCCATACTATCATCAGTTGGCTGGGGTTCTTTCACTTTATTTAAGTAGAATTCATGAAGCTGGCGAGGTGGCTCAGTGGTTAAAGGTACTTGCCTACAAAGTCTGCTGGCCTGAATTCGATTCCCTAGTGCTCACATAAAGGCAGAGGCACAAAATGGTGCATGTATTTAGAGTTTGTTTGCAGCAGTAAGAGGCCTTAGAATGTTCACATTTTCTCTCTCTCTCTCAAGTAAGTAAATAAAAAAAATATATATATTTTGTTTTTTTCAAGGGAGGGTTCAACTCTAATACAGACTGACCTGGAATTCACTATGTAGTTTCAGGGTAGCCTCAAACTCATGGTGATCCTCCTCCCACTGCATCCTGAGTTCCAGGATTAAAGGCATGAATAAAAGTATTTAAAAAATTAAAAACAATAGAAATCATAGATAGGCAAGCTATAATTAATATAACTAATCCCTCTAGTGACATCAGCTCTGAGCTTTGTGTGCCAGAGGCTTACAGCTCTGGCCTTGAAAGCTAGAGGCCCAGTTTCCAACAGACAGTGTTACAGTACCAAGAGCTGGGTGTCTGGGTCTAAACTCCAAGCCACTTTAGGTGGCGTACCAGTTACCTTCTCATTTCAAGGACAAAACACCTATCAAGAAGCAGCTGATAAAAAGAATAGTAACTTTTATTTTTCCAGTTTACAGTCTTGAGGGGAAGTTTCATCATGGCAGGGAAACCATGGCAGAACAGACAGCTCTAGGATGTCACGTCCTGTCACATCAGCTGGGAGGTGGCAGCAAACGTGAGTAAGCTCTGACAAGGGGAAGCTGGGCTTTAATGTGCCAAATCCCGCCCTCAGAAACACGCCTCGTCCAGTCAGGCTCCACTTCCCAAAGGCCCAACAACCTTTCCAAACTGCTCGCCAGCTGAGGACCATTCAAAACACATGAGCCTATCCCCATATTCATTCAATCTCTGGGACTCTTCCCATGCCTGGGGTTTACCTAGGAGTCATCTAATCTTTGTGTTACCAGCTCAGCATGCTCCACAAGCAGACAATAAAGCATTCACATGAAGTTCATTTATGCCTGGGCCGCAGTATGGGATTGGGCGAGCAGCACCCAGGCGGGAGATCTTCTTGCCAGAGGAGAGCCAAGAGCTGCGTATGTAGCAAGTATGGCACGTACAATCGCTGTTGTGGGCAGGGGAAGCGCTGCTCTTGGATGAGGAGCTATGAAGAGGTCCTGACGGCTGTGGGCAAGAGCTTATCGGGAATGGCTGTAGGCAGAACCATCTGAGGGTTCATGAAGCTACCATGGCTGAATGAGAGCCTCCCCAGGGGAAGAAGCCGCGACAATCGTGGTGGTTTCCTTAGCTGGCATGAAGTTTCTTCCGGGGTCAGTGACTGATTAGGGTCTCCCCAAGAAGCTTGAGATATTCAAAACAGCCCCAGCAGTCATGTTGACCATTCCAAGAATCATCCAAGAAGTGGCCGTTTGTTTGATAGCTCCTGCTGGTCTCTGTGAAAATGGGGACACTGGAGTTGTGGCTACCACCGTCCCTGACGGGCCTTCAGGAAAAAGGTGGCAATCTTGTTCAGTCTCAAAAATCATGGGAATGGCACTAGCTGTTGCGATCTGGGCTCTGTCCCTGTCTGGCCCGAAGCAGTTGCTCCACTTCTCCCTCCAGCAGCTGCCACTGTGGCCCGGTGCAGGGAAGGACTTGGCAGCTATTCAGTGGCTGAACTGCCAGGGCCTGACAGCTTCCATCATTTATAAAAACACCCCCCCCCCCACACACACATGATCTATCACATCTTACTCACATTTTTAACAGTGTTAATTCTTAGCCAAACACTCTTACAGAGGGTTGGGTCGTCCTGGTCTGTCTTGCCATGATCTATTTCCTTTTTATTTGTGGAAAAAGACCGTGAGAACACAGCTGTCTTAGTATTAGGGCCTACCATGTTGGACCTGATGCCACTGAATACATATATTGTCACAGTCCAAACCCCTTAGGGAACAGGGATTACTGAATATTATTAGGATCACGATTGTATTTTTCTTATTTATTTGAGAGAGGGAGAGAGAAAGAGGCTGAAAGAGACGAGAGAGAGAGAGACAGTATGGGCACACCAGGGCCTCTAGCCACTGCAAACGAACTCTGGATACATGTACCACTTTGTGCATCTGGTTTATGTGGGTCCTGGAGGATTGAACCTGGGTCCTTAAGGCTTTGCAGGCAAGCGCCTTAACCACTAAGCCATCTCTCCAGGCTGAGGTTATATACTTCTTTTTATGTGGGGCAGGAAGTATCTGCTTTTAAAATTTTTTATGAATTTGCATGTGTGGGGTGAGGGAGACACACCAGGGCTTCTTGCCACTGTAGACCAACATGAGATTCTTAGGCCACCTTTTGAGTCCAGCTTATGTGTGGGTGGCTTGAGAATTGAACCTGAGCTGGTAGGCTTTGTGAGCAAATGGTTTTAGCCTCTGAGATATCTTCCTGGTCAAGGCAGTATCTTCTTTACAATGTACCTTTATGATTCTTGGGGGAAATGGTTACTGACTTATGTTTACTCTGTGTGAGCTGCATAGTGCTGGGAGACAACGACGGATCTGGTGATGGCTTGATCCGAGAGGCCTCCTGTCTTGGGTGCCGTCCAACAAGGAAGGGTGTCACCTTCATCTTGACAGAATCCAGTAACAATGGAGATTGCACACATGGGCACAGTATCCTTCATGCCAAATTTTGTCTGTTGCATTTTGTTTATGTTAAGTAATTTCTCAGGGCTGTAGAGACAGCTCAGCGGCTAAGGTGTTTGTTTGCAAAGCCTCATGAGCCTGGTTTGATTACCCAGTACTCACGTAAAGCCAGATGCCCAAAGTCACACATACATCTGGAGTTCGTTTACAGTGCTTAGATGCTCTGGCATGCCCCCCCCTCTCTCTGTGTGTCTCTCTTCTTGCGAATAAGTAAATAAATAAAAAAATTTAAAGCTATTTCTCTAGCATCTCTGGATGCTAGATTTTTTTCTCGCTGTCTGGCATAGTCTGTGCTGCTATAACAAAAATATCATAGAGTGGTCTGGAGAGATGGCTTAGAGGTGAAGGTGCTTGCCTTCAGAGCCTGATGACCCAGGTTTGATTCCCCAGGACCCACATAAGCCAGATGCACAGGTGGCAAATGAGTCTGGATTTCATTTGCAGTGGCTAGAGGCCCTGGCATACCCATTCTCTCTCTCTCACTGTCTTTCTCCCCCTTGCAAATGAATAATAAAAATATATTTTTGAAAAGTATCATAGATTGGGCTGGAGAGATGCCTTAGCAGTTAAGGCACATGCCTGCGAAGCCTAAGGATCCCAGTTGGATTCTCCAGGTCCCACGTAAGCCAGGTGCACATGGTGGCGCATGCATCTGTCATTTGTTTGCAGTGGTTAGAGGCCCTGGTGCATCCATTCTCTCTCTTTCTCTTTCTCCCTCTCTCTAATAAATAAATAAATAAAAATTTTTAAAAATTAAAGAAAAAAGAAAAAGATTGAAGGCTAGAGAGATGGCTTAGTGGTTAAGGAGCCTGCCTGTGAAGCCTAAGAATGCTTGCTCAAATCTCCAGATCCCACGTTTAGCCAGATGCCAAAGTGATGCAAGCACACAATGTTGCACCTGCGTACACATCTGGAGTTAGTTCATAGCACCTGAAAAGGCCCTGGTGCGCCCATTCTCTCTCTGCCTCTTCCTTTCTCTCTGTCTGTTTCTCTCCAATAAAAAAAAATTTAAAAATATATAGATTGAGTCATCCATGCAAAGCAGAGATATGTACCTCATAGTTTTGAAGGTTGGAAGTCCAAGTTGCAGGCACAGGCGGGCTTCCAGGATGGTGGCTCGCTGATGTTGCTGCACCCTCCCTCTGCAGGAATGAACACTGTGTTCTCATGGAGAACATGGAGGGGGGCAGTGGAGAAGGGGCCAAGCACTAGCATTCAGGCTTTATCCATTCTTGAGGCAGTGTCTGCATGGTCTAAGTAGCTCCCCAACACTATGACATTGGGGATTAAATTTCCAACCTGTAAATTTAGGGGGACATACTCAGGCCCCCAGAACTCTCCACATTTTATAAGTGAGGAGATGAGGTTAAGTGACTTGTTCATGAGCTCAAGGACAGTAAATAGGAATAGGAACTTGGACCCAGACAGACTGGCTCCACATTCTACCCAGTGAGCAAGGCTGCCCTGTCTCTCCCAGGGCCCAAGCACTCAGAGGACCAAGTTCACTTCCATCTAGGGACTCTCAATAGGCTTCCTGGAGGAGAGACATCCAAGCCGTCTTTGGAGGAAAGGAAAGAGAATTTCTGTTACTAAGTAAGGGGCAGCCATTCCAGGCTGCCAGGCTGTCTTGGAAGAGTGGCAAGCACTATCGTTCCTAGCAGTGGGAACTGCAGTCTGACATTTATTTTCTCCAAATAACAACACTGTCTCACGGAACTGCTCTGGCTTTGATAATCAAAAATAACCAAGACCTTAAAACGTCAGCTGTGGTACATGAACACAGAAACTTCTGGAGTATTGATAGTTTTTTTTTTTTTTTTTGGTGTGTGTGTGTGTGTGTGAGACAGAGAGAGAGAGAGAGAGAGAAAGAGAGAGAGAAGGAGGAGGAGGAGGAAGAGGAGAGAGAGAGAAAGAGAGACAGAGAGAAAATGGGTGCACCAGGGCCTTTTGCCACTGCAAATGAGCTCCAGACACATGTGCCAGTTTGCACATCTGGCTTGACATGGGCACTGGGGAATTGAGCCTGGGCCTGCAGGCTTTGCAAGCAAGTGTCTTTAACCACTGAGCAGTCCCCCACCCAAGCCCTGTGGTCTTGATCTTTGAATGTCCAAAGGTCTCAGATCATTCTGCCACAGAGCCTTTCCTTCCTCCTTCACTCGTGTGAGCATGGATGGGTACGGTGTCTCCTCTGGGTCAAGCCCTGTGCTGGGTACATGGATGAAAAGACAGCCCTGACTAAAAGACAGTGAGATGAGGACAATGCACAAAGACTGTCCTGAGCCAGTATGGCACTCAGTGCAGACAAGTGATCTGGAAGATTCCTGTTTCTAGGCTTTCCAGAGTGAGATGAAGTGTGCCAACCCATGAAGGACAGCCAGGTGGAGCAGTGCACTCCAGGAGTTTCAGCACTGGCAGGGCTAATTGCAGGCTCTGAGATGGGTATCAGGAGGTGGCACTAAGATGTTGATCTTCATCAAAAGTTGAATGTGGGCTGGAGAGATGGCTTAGTGGTTAAGACACCTGCCTGTGTAGCCTAAGAATGCCTAGTTGAGTCTCCAGGTCCCATGTTTAGCCAGACGCAAGCGTGCAGTGTTGCACATATGCACACGGGGGTGCATGCATCTAGAGTTTGTTCACAGTGGCTGCGAGGCCCTGGCATGCCCATCCTCTCTCTCACTGTCTCTCTCAAATTAAAAAAAAAATAGTTGAATGGGACCAAGTTTGAGCAAGAGAATGAAATATAGGTTCCCATTCATTATTCTTGGACCCTGGTTTCTCTGTTGTCATCCAGTATTTTAGAACTCTCTCTCTTTTTCTCTCCTTCCCTCCATCCACCTCTCTCTCTCTCTCTCTTTTGGCCTGAAATCACAGTCAAATCTGCAACCAGAGCTGAGCCATGGCAATTAAGGGCAGTGATTCATGGGTGCTTTTGGGGTATCAGCTTCAGACTTTGGAGACCCACTGGGGAGAAGACTTCAGGGAAAAAGCAATGCATTTTTTTATTGCATTTTTGTTAAAACTGATTACAGAGGCTCCACCCCTGGAGACACATTTTGACAATGACATACGATACACTGAACAAGTCTTGTCCCTGCAACAGCCTCTTCCAAATTCCAGGACTAGATAACCCTGTATTACTGCTTTCTCCATCATGACCGCTCTCAACCCCATGCCACACACGTGAGTCTTTCCCTATTTTTAGCTGCATAATTCAGTTTTGTTTAGGGTGAACAGTGATCCTGGTTGGCCCAGGACTGAAGAGTTTTCTTGGGGTCAGCACTTGTATTTTAAAGCTTTCAAAGTCCCAAAAAGATGGGGCCAAGTCAGTCCCCACCCCCATCACTGTCTAGACCCACATACCTCATGGCACAGAGGCATGCATTAGTTGGGATTTCCATGTGGAAGCAGAACCGCTCAGTGGCAGAGAATGGAAGATTTCTCATAGGTATCTGACTTGTACAATTGTGGGAATGACTGCAATAGTAGGTGGAAAGCCATTGTCTTGCATCTAGTAACAGGTTTCAAGTCAGTGGGAAGCAGAGAGAAAGTAGATGGTAAGTGAGGGATGAGGTGGGACCCATGAGGATGGGTTGGTACCAATGGCAGAAAGCTGGGGCTCATGAGGATGGGCTGGGACTTACAGAGACAGGCTTGGATTTGTGAAGGCAATCTGGGGTTCAGAAACACAACTTGATCTCCACCAGTCTCATCACATCTAAACCTCCCACCCAAGGGCATGGATACTGTGCCAAGGCTGCTGCCATTTGTCTAAAACAACGTGCCAAGCTAGGACTCCGAGAAGATGTAAGGGGAGAGACAGTGGCAGCTGAAGGAGCTGAGCCTGGCTGCTGCCTCCCCACAAGGTGAGAGATGGTGTATGCATGTGAATTACCCTATACTTGACCTACACTTCCTTCTGGACTCAAAAGTGGCTCCAGATTTACGTCCACATTCAGCATTCTGATCCTTTCTCTTGTGGCCCAGAAACACATACGCAAGGATTCTGGGAATGACACATGGGCAACTTCAACAAAAATCTACTCTTAAGAACTGTGCTGAGTTCTTTCTATTTTCGTTTGTGGAAACAGGTTTTAGCTTTATTCAAGTTTAATTGATAAAAATTTAGTGTATTGATAGCATACAGTATGATACTTTGACATATATGAGAATTATAACATGGGGGCTGGAGTGATTGCTTAGCGGTTAAGGCGCTTGCTTGTGAAGCCTAAGGAACCCAGGTTCGAATCCACAGTACCCACCTAAGTCAAATGCATATGGTGGCACATGCATCTGGAGTTTGTTTGTAGTGGCTGAAGAATTATAAAATGAGTGAAAAAAATTATCAATGTTTTCATCACCTCATGTGCCTGTCTTGTTTTATTTTTTTAGTGATGGAAATGTTTAAAATCTACTGTTTTAGGGATTTTCAAGTACAGTAAATTGATACTGACTATGTTCACATGCTGTGCCCTAGACCTCTTGTCTAAATGAAACTTTGTGCTCTTTCACCAATATGTCCTTTTTCACCTTTCCCTCCTTTCTCCGACCCAAGCTCCTAGGCTCTATGCATCTATGATTTCAACTCTTTTCCATCGCATATATAGCGTGATGGTGCAGCATTTGTCTTTCTGTGTCTGGTCTACTTTACTTGTGTAATTCCCTCAGGTGTTATGCATGGTGCTGCGAATGAGAGGTTTTTCTTTTTATTTTAACATCTCTCCACGGACAATTCTGTGGGTTCCTTGTCTTGGCTGCTGTCAATAATCCTGCTATGAACAAGGCATGCAAAGGCCTCTTTGAGATACTGACTGCATGTCCTCTGAATAGATACCCCGTAGAAGGATGGCTGGATCATGTGGTCACTCTACTTTTCATCTTTTTTTTTTTGAAAGAGACAGAGAGAGAGGGAGAGAGAGAGAGAGATAGCGAATGGGCGCACCAGTGGTCTCTCAGCAGCTGTGAACAGACTCCAGATGCCAGACACGTGCGCCCTCTTGTGGGCAAGTGCGGCATTGCGCCCTTGCATCGCTTTTTTGCGTCTGGCTAAACATGAGACCTGGAGAATCAAACCGGCATTCTTAGGCTTAGCAGGCAGGCACCTTAACTGCTAAGCCATTTCTCCAGCCCTTACTTTTCATCTTTTGAGGATGCTTATTGTGGTCACCTTCTCACTGTTTGGACCTAAAGCGGCATATGGGAGGAAAGGGTTTATTTCAGCTTACAGTTTCAATGGCAGGGAAAACATAGTGGGGCAGAGGCTGGACATCACATCTTGTAACACCAGCTGGGAGGTAGCAGCAAGAGTGAGTGCTCTCTGGACACCCAGTGGACTGGACTGATAAACCTCAAGTTCCAGCCCACCCGGTGACACACCTCCTCCAGCAAGGCTCCACCTCCCAAAGGCTCCACTAGCTGCAGACTAAGTAGGAAGTTTCATCACAAACACTTGAGGGCAATGGGGGACACTGTGCCCTGACTTGCTGCCCCTCTTTTTCCTCCTTGAGCTCAGGTGTTGCCTTAGAGATTTTCCATGAGCATAGATAGAGCGGCCTCCCTGTTTCACTAGTTCATCTGCTGTTGGCCTGGCTCTGTGAAGGCTCTATGTTGCCTGCTCTGTTCCTGGTGGATGTATGCCCTTGGCTTCACATGGAGGGCTCTCCACACGTACTGCTCACACTGGTGAGTAGAAAAATGTGCTGTGGCAGAGAATTTGTGACAAGTACTGGTGCCAACTAGAGGGGAAGTAGGTTAATGATTCTCTTGGTCAACCACCAATCAGATGCCGGCTGGCTCAGATCCCATCCAGGAAAGATGGGAGTAAATATGACAAAGGGACACGTGAATGAACCCCCTGGTTGTACACGCCATGTGCAGTTCATCACACTGGGAGTAGCATATGCTGGTTCGGTGCTCAGCTCTGGCTGTGGAGGAAGCAGCCGTAGACTCTCAGGCATGTACAGCACACACACATGCGTATTGGTTTTGCTTGATGTAAAAGGGTTTGGCTAGGTTGGGCTCTGGACTGCACATGGGATCCATGCCTGCCTGGTGTGACACATGTCCTTCCTGGAGCTGAGGCAGGATTGCAAGAGGGCAATGGAGTCACAGAGTGCATTTCAAATGTTTGTCAGCTTCTCATGAGCGAAGATATGAGACAGTCAAATTCAGAGTCAAGGACACACTCCCTTGACACTATGGCAAGTGGAGAAATGAGGGTGATCTTTTAGACCCTATCAGGTATGCCATTCAACCTTCCAGCAATGGCTATTACTAACATATTACATTACTATTATACATACATTTTTATAAAGTGTACTGTATACTTCTCAAGAAACATGTCTCTATTACCATAACTGTGCAAATAAATATTATGTAAGTGTTATAGTGTTATATAAATATAGGTTTAATTATACTGTAAGTATACATTATATATTAAATATCATGCTGTAATGATGTAATATATATATTACAAAAATTATTATACTATAATTCTACAAGATCTTAATGCTTTTATTATTTTTCATCAAAGACGCTGAGCATGAAGCTGTGAAGAGATTTGCCCGGGGTTATATAGTTAGTTAGAGGTCCATCTGGAGTTGGCTCCAGAGTCTGATGCCTTCCCCCACTTACCCCATGCAGAGGCCCATCATTTTGCTAAAAGAAACAATTGGTTTCCACCCTGGATATAGGAAAATGGATGCCAGTGCCCTTCCAACTCCAGCTCAGATTCTCTACCTACCGCCTGGGTGTCTGTGGGTATCACCTTGGTCTGGTCTTTGGATAAAGCCCTATTTTCTTCTAATACTATTCATCTCTTTGGGCTCTATCACTCTTTTTTTTTTTTTTTTTTTTGGTGTTTTGCAAGGTAGGGTCTCACTCTGGTCCAGGCTGACCTGGAATTAACTATGTAGTCTCAGGGTGGCCTCGAACTCTCGGTGATCCTCCTACCTCTGCCTCCCGAGTGCTGGGATTAAAGGCGTGCGCCACCACGCCCGGCTGGGCTCTATCACTCTTGAGAGTCAATGCCTGCTCATGACTTACCCAACAAATCATGCAGCATGGTGCTATTATGTATGATCCCATTCCCTGTAAAGATACTATGTAGATATATAGGCTGCTTAATACATATGTATTATATACACATAAGTGGGCATAATATATTGATATATAAGTATATACACTAAAATATATTTTGTATTATATACTGTACTATGACCAGCATGTAGATTTTATGGACCAGAGAGGCTTATGGGAGAGAATGTAGGAAACTGAGCCTTTAAATCATGTTAGCTCACTTAATAGAGAACTGAGACATCTGTAGCATTAAATTCTTATGAATCTTGGTGTGTGTGTGTATGTGTGAGTGTGTGTGTGTTAGAGGGAGAAAGAGAGAGAGAGCAAGAGGTGGTGTGGGGGGGGGAGAGAGGTCTTGAGATTGATGCTATGGGTCAACACACATAGACATGCATTTACACACAGGCATTCCAGGCACAGAGAGGGCAAAGCCTCTGCCGAGACTCTGCTTTAATTGTGCTGGAACATTCCATCTTCATCACTTGGCACACTCAGTGTCTTTTGGCCCAGGAAGGGCCAGAGGGAATAGGATCGGCCTGAAGGACTTAATGCTGTGGCCTGTTCTGTGTGAATGTGTATTTGTGTGTTTACAGAAAATTCAATACTTAATTGCATGCTTGGCTGGCTCACCACTAATTTCTAAAGGAGACATTCCACAGCCATGGTTCGCTTTGTTCATATCTCATAAAAGCCATAGCTTGACTGCGGGCTCCTGGAGTTAATTCTGTGTGAAGACGGGCAGTGACCCAGCCTGGGAGGGCCAGAGGATCCCAAAGGCTCAGTGTGCTGAGAATCGATCATCTGCTCGCTGCTGATTCTTGTCCTTCTTCCTAAAGGGTCCAGAAATTTCCCAGCATGTGGTTTAGGTGACCCCTTCCCACCTCCAGTTCCAGAAGCAGATCGGCTGAAGGCAATTGCCCTAATTCTTGTT
>PVKW010016729.1:9645-43599 GCA_004027895.1 Orientallactaga bullata | reverse complement strand
AAGAAAGAAAGAGAAAAGAAAAGAAATATTGAGCAAGGGGTGGGAGCAATTGCTTAGTGGCTAAAGCACTTGTCTGCAAAATGCAAGGACTCAGGTTTTACTCCACAGTACTCACATAATCCAGATGCACAAGGTGATGCATGTGTCTTGAGTTTGTTTGCAGTGGCTGGAAGCTCTGGAACACCCATTCTCTCTTTATCTGCTTGCCCCCCACCATCATATAAATGGAATAATTTTTAAAGTTTTAAAATAAAAAAAAATAAATATTGAGCAAAAAATATGACCAGTATTCTGCTTTTCCAATTCTTGGGGCATAATTTAAAAATAACTCTACTAAAGAAAGAAAACAAACAGAACAAAAGTGTTCTCCACAGTCATAAATGGTAACCAGTTTTTACAAACAGAAATTCACTAAGAATGAAAATGTTGGCATCTCTGTTCTACTCATATGAATGCATAATAGCAGGGCTGCTTTACCAGATGAAGGGTGCTAATGTGTTTGGAAAGTTTTATGATCATTGTCTCAGGCGAATCAAGACAAATCATTCAATGAGATACAATTAAAAACCCTGGTGCTGTGACATTTGGACATCTTTACTGCTGACAGATCATGAGATCTGTGTTCATCACAAATACATCCATGATTTTCCTCTTTCTATTTAAATGGCCTCATTTTAATATTTCAAAGCAGCCATCATAAGAAGAAAGCTAAATTAAATATAAAAGGATTAAGCTTGCTAGAGCATAAATAGTTCTCTAACAATTTTTCTCTTCTGACTTATTTATGTTTCTGATGTGCTTTTATCCAAGACACCTCAGAGATTTTAATAAATTTCTATTTAGCCAATTGTATCATAGCTTAAATTTATAGCCTAATAATTCACTCTCTAGATAAGGATATCTGAGAAAAATAATAACTTTTAAAAGATTGTTGGATTCAAAACACAATATCAGTTCATTAAAGTATGAAACACTAAATTTGGTCATAATGAATAAAATATTTACCTATACTTTGTAATGTACATGATTTTTAAATACAGGTTGTTATGTGTGAATCATTTGACTGTATGTGGTTCTGATCTCTTTAAAATACAAGTTTAGCTGAGTGTGGTGGCACATGCCTTTAATCCCAGCACTCGGGAGGCAGAGTTAGGAGGACTGCTGTGAGTTCGATGCCACTCTAAGAATACAGAGTGAATTCCAGGTCAGCATAGGCTAGAGTGAGACACTACCTCGAAAAACAAAGAAAACAAGAAAACAAACAAATAAAATAAAATAAAATACAAGTTTAGAAATTGCAGAATATAGAGTTCCAAATAATTATTGGTAAAGTAATAGACTTTAATGAAATAAATAGCTTGTTTTTGGTAGTTGAATCTACAATATCATAGAATTTTTAAAATATTATTTAAAGGCTGGCAAGATAACTCAGTGGTTGAGGGTACTTGCTTACAAGGCCTGATGGACCAAATTAAATTCTCCAGTACTCACATAAAGCCAGATATACAAAGTAGTGCATGTGTCTGGAGTTCAATCGCAGTGGTAAGAGGCCTTGGCATTCTCCTCTCCTCCCTCCTTCCCCCTCCCTCTCTTTCCCTCTCTGTCTCTCTCTTTTGCTCTCTCTTTCCCTCAAATAAATAAATAAAAATATTTTTAAATAATTGAAAACCAATGAGCAACCACTGGGATCTCATGAAATTACAAAGCTTTCATACAGCAAAGGACACTATGAATAGAGCAAAGAGGAAACCTACAGAACAGGAGAAAATCTGCGCCAGCTGTACATCTGACACAGGATCAATATCCAGGATACACAAATAACTCAATCAAACAACCCAATTAAAAGTGGGCTATGGAACTAAATAGAGAGTTATCAAAAGAAGACATACAGATAGCATATAAATGTCTAAAAAATGTTCTAAATCCTTAGAATCAGGAAAATGCAAATTAAAAGTATGTTGAGATTCAATCTCACTCCTGTCAGAATGGTTACCATCATGGAAACAAATGATAAAAAATGCTGGCAAGGATGCGGAAAAAGAGGAACCCTTCTAAACTGGTGGTGGGATTGTAATCTGGTCCAGCCATTGTGGAAATCAGTGTGGAGGTTCCTGGAACAACTAAAAATAGATTTATCATATGACTCAGCTATACCATTCCTAGGCATTCCTAAGGACTCATTTCAGTACCTTAGAGGTGCTTGTTCAACCATGTTTATTGCTGCTCTATTCACAATAGCTAGGAAATGGAACCAACCTAGATATCCCTCAACTAATGAGTGTATAATGAAGATGTGGCATCTTTATACAATGGAGTTCTAATCAGCTCTAAATAAAAATGAAATTTGCAGGAAAATAGACGTATCTGGAAAGGATTATACTAAATGAGGTGACCCAGAAAGCCAAATGTCACATGTTCTGTCTCATATGTAGATACTAGTTACAAATGATTGGACTTCAATGAGAGTTGGAATAAAACTCAGTAGCAGAAGCCAGTAAGCTAGAAAGGGCATATAACTATAATAGAAAGGGATGGAGTGGGGACTTAAGATGGTAGTATTGTATATATATAAGTAGGAGAACAGATTAATGGGGCCATAAAGGGCTAAGTGAGGTCAGAGGAAGAGATTCAGCAAAGGAAAGGTGGAGGAAGTGCTGAGCAAAAGCTAAGAGGGTATGAATAAGTCATATGGAAACCTGCTTTGTTGGACAAAGGCACACCCTTAGAAGCCATAGATTGTTACTAGAAAATTTTCAGTGCCAGGGGTGTGATACCTTCCAGGGAGTTGTTGACCAGGGAGGTCCTTGATACCCCCAAAACATTACGGGCCATTGTTTATTGTCTAAAATTATGGAAGCTGTCAATAAAATAATAATAACAAAATAAATAAATGAGATAAAATAAATAAAAAAATAGGAAGAAAAAAAGGAAAGAAGGAAGGAAGGAAGGAAGGAAGGAAGGAAGGAAGGAAGGAAGGAAGGAAGGAAGGAAGGAAGGGAGGAAGGGAAAGAAAATCATTCTTATAAAAAAATCACGACAGGCCCTTTGTTTGGTATCCTTCCTCCAGAGTTTAGTGTATGGTGGAAGATAAAAGCTCTGCTCCTGGGACTATTGATGCCTTTTTCTTACATCTAGCCGCAGACCACCACTGCTCTGGGATATAGATCTCTTCCAAAGTTAGGGTTCATATTCTGCCCCTGCTTTACATCTGGATGCAAAGCTTCTACTGCCTTTCTCTGTTTATCTCTCATACACCCTTCTATTCTCTCTGTAGAATGCATATCACATCTTTAGTGCATTTTCTCCTGATTTTTAAGTCTAGTAGATCAATTTCAATGGAGATCATCTCTGTTACTCTCATTGTAGGCAGTGTTTCTATTTAGATTTATTTACATTTTCTCTGACTATTAAAAATTATTTCATGGATTTTTAGATGGGCCATGTTTTTATTAATATCTTACTACAATGTATTCACAAGGGTAGTCATTTTCCAGCTTGGTGGATTATTGCTTTCCAAATTTAATACAGTATCAACTTCTAAGAGTTGTTCCTAAAGTTACTGAACAACTTACAAACACAGTGCTGAGACTGGCTTCTATATGAGCTACTCACGTGATGTTTATATGGAAAGCATTCCATGAAGTTTTCACTTATAGCTTTCCTGTATAATTTTTTTCAATTCTAATTCTGAAACTCATGTTAAAAAAAATAACCGAGGACCATTCATTTAGCATCCCCAATACCACACATTCTAAAAGTAAAAGCTCATAGGGAAAGTACTTTGAATTTAAATGAGGCAGCAATCTACAGTATGTGTAATTTCTTACTAGTTTTTTTTCTCCCTCATACTTCTTCCCTTTTTGTCTCTTTTTCTCCAATCCTGTTAACAACCCTAAAATGGGTTCAGAATAAACAGAACTATGATCTTTTGTATTCAATAATTCTGTTGAGATTAGCAATTTTTAGGAAGTTCCTTTTTATGCCTAATGGTATAAGATTATTTTAGCTTTGGAGAAAGTTTTTTTTTTTTTTTTTTTCATCAGCCCTGTCTTCTAGTATTCTACATTAAATGCCAGGAAGCACATTGTAACCTTCATGAATATATCTATGTGAACACTCACATAAGCTTGAAATTAGTGTGATCTGAAGACTGCTTTAGTTTTCCTTCTTAATCAGAATTTTTGGTGAATATTCAATGTCTTAGAACTGAGCATACAGAATTTGCAAGGTGAATAATGTAGGCTCATAGAGTGCACTCATGCTATCAAAGAAATTGTGACTTAGTGACAATGAGATTTTTATTTAGGTGCTATTGTAGTCTTTGGTTTCTTATCTGGAGGAGGGCTGTGTTAGTTATAGGTTGAGTTTGGGGAACAATTGTTTCTTGACACTGTTTCTGAGACCTTAGGTCAGGAGACAGACAATTAACATCCCCTTAACTGCCAGTCCTTATAGTGAAAGGTTACCAGATTAATCCCAGGAACAATAAACCCAACATCCTTTGGTAAACAAGCAGGCAAGAAATACTTACATGCACTCAAGGGGAAAACTATAAAATCTAAGTTATTAAAGAACTATATGCAATATAATTTTGTTAGGCTTTTAAAAACCTTTAAATGATTAATCTTTAGATGATTAAATAAAGAATAAATACCTACATATTCTATAAATACCCCAAAAGTACTATTAACTTACTACTTATTTATATACAATGGAATTACTGTTAATGCTTCCAAAAGGAGAGTCATTTACAGCCTTTATATTTATTATATTCTTTTAAGCAATTTAATAATCTAATGAGTAAGGACTAACTGATTTGTATTTATAATTAATTAATTTAAGTTATTTACAATAGGAGGGATTAAAACCAGTTATAGGTAAATGATGCACAACTGAACTACACCCACTGATCACATCATCAAATATTTGATTAATGGAAATTATAAGATTCTGAAAGCATTATATTATTTTCCTTTTAATTGCTTATTGATGGTAATGACATGCCACTTTCAGAACTATTAATATTTAAATGAGAATTTTATTATAAGAACATACTGTAATTTTATCCTATTTCCCTCCCATTAACCTCTTTTTCCCTATGCACTATTCCATGCAACTGGCTCCTCTTTCCCAGCAGTCCTTCTTATGTCTGAGGTTTCATTCTTTTTAAAAGTCACACCATTTAATCTTTATATCAAAATGTTGATGTGCAGGTCTTGTGGTGGTAACTACATCAATGTTTACATAACTAGAGTCCTATTTTTGGCCAAGCTACTGAGTAGTAACAGTCTCACAACAACCTTTATCTCTACTATTATAATAACCAAGACACAAAATTTTAAATTGTAGAAATCTTATTTGTGAGTGTATTTTTTCACTATATTTCTGTGTAATGAACCCTTGGAGAATTCCAATGTATTTTTTTCCACACTAACTGTGTGCTTTATTCATTCAGTAAATGCTGGGTGGTATTGATTTTATGATAGATACTACACTAGGCTCTCTGGATGATCTTACGAACAGTAGAGATAGAATTTCTACTTCCTGAAGTTTCTTTTATAGAAATAATACTTTTTTAAGTAATAAAGCAAACCAAATATCATATAATATCAGACAAGATAATGTTAGAGACTGAAAAAGAAGAAGAAAATACTGAGGGACAGAGTGAAATGGACAGTGTTAACTTAAAATAAGGGGTTAAATAATGTACATATAGCCAGCCAGGCATCTCAGCACCCAGGAGGCAGAGGTAGAAAGATCACTGTGTGTTCTAGGCCAACCTGAGGTTATATAGTAAATTTCAAGCCAGCCTGGGCTAGAGTGCGACCCTACCTCGAAAACAACACAGAATGTAGATATTAGGATGTAGTCTATCAGTGGCATGAAGAATTGAGAGTCAACCACATGTATATTTAATGGAATATTTTATAGGCATAGAGGGCAAAAGGGCAAAGAACTTGAGGTGGATGGTTCATTTGATATTTTTACATGATACGAAGAAAAGCTGGTGTGGCTCTGACAATTGAAGAGAGTCTGACAAGAAGAGAAATGTGTGCCTCAGAGACTGAAAAGCAGGTAGAGGGCAGTGGAAAGAGGGACAAGAGGTGGGTTAGGTAGGTTTTGCTTTCAATTTCAATCACTTGCCAGTTCTTTACACATGCAATTATGAAATATGACAAAATGCCTCAAAATTAGAAAAGTAAAAACCTAGCCGGGCGTGGTGGCGCACGCCTTTAATCCCAGCACTCGAGAAGCAGAGGTAGGAGGATCGCCGAGAGTTCGAGGCCACCCTGAGACTACAGAGTGAATTCCAGGTCAGCCTGGACTAGAGTGAGACCCTACCTTGCAAAACCAAAAAAAAAAAAAAAAAAAAAAAAAACCAACCATTAAGAATGAAAGTTAAATTGCTGCAATAAATAGGTTCACTGCACTGCTATCATTTTCAATCAATGAAAATTATCAGGGGAAGAAACATATAGCCAATTCTCCTCCAACATCCATCCCTGAATACATAAACATTGAAATCAAGCACACTGTATTTGTTCTTTCTGTTGGCCTGCGTGACTACAAGTTTCTGAGTTGATGTGTGTTACTCCAGGTGAAGGGAGATTTATGGTTCATGTAGAAAAGAAAAATCAAATTTAACAGAAACACTGAACACTGAAGATTCTTCCTTGTATGTAAAAAAAAAAAAAAAAAAAAAAAAAAAAAAATTATTCAGCTCAAAGCACTGAAACCTTTGTTCCAAACAACACTTCAGTGACAACATTGGCTATGAAGAGCCCACCACCCTGGAGCTTTAGCCTAAAAGGTCACTAAGTGCCAACATGCATCATATTGTGCAATTCCTTTCACAATATGAGAAAAAGATTATGAGATGTATCCAACCAGTCTATGGGTGAAAACAGCTCAAGCAACCTAACTTGTGAAGTATACTAGCAGAGAATGACAGAGAAAGAACAGCCTGTGGCAGATCTCAGAGTATAGCCACTCCAGTGTTCTGCCATGACTAGCAACTGCAGGCCACTGCCCTGACGACTAGCTCTCCTTCTATATCGCATATCTCAGTTTCAGAGTGAATACTGAACTCAATTTCAGATCATACATGGCCTTCACAGTGAACGTAGTTCATACCTATACCTCAAATTTAGATTGGATTGGGATTAAAATTTATAAGCTCAGTGCTTTGCTTATACAAATTGCTGTGAAATTGACTGTGTCTTGTATTAGAGCTGTACTTTGAAGGAAAGTTTGATTATAGAAAAATAAACCACAGTAAGTAGGAAAGAAGGACACTTGAATTTCATCAGCAGAAAAAGCAGGAATTTTAAAATCATGGTTAATGAACCTTGGCTAAAACTCTTTTAGAAAAAGACTTTGAGGTACTCGAGGTTGAGAAACAACAAAATCAAAACACCTTACATATATTTCCTGCATGTTGATAGGATAAAAGAAATAGAGAAGTTACTGGTGATTAATTTCTACTTAGTTATAGTCTAGGAAACAACCAAATAATATAGCATTCTTTTAATTAGAACCATACTTCCTATGAGAACAGGAATCAGAGCGAGCACATACTTAGCACTGCTCATCTGTCATCCATTATCCACTGAGGCCAGGTTTGTAGGTTCTAAATCCTCTCCTCTGAGACCACAAGGAAGTTTAGCATATTAAATATAACCGGGGAATGCACTCCCTGGAAGACTTCATAGAGATCACAGAATCCAATTCTTTCATTTTACAGATGAGGAAATTGAAACCCAATGAGATAATTTCAAGTATTGAGAGCGTACAGTCAGTATGTCAGTATCTAACAAAAAAGAGAACCTACACACACACACACACACACACACACACACAGAGAGAGAGAGAGAGAGAGAGAGAGAGAGAATGTTTTAATTTTTTTATTTTTTTTTTTTATTTTGAGAGAGCGAGAGAGGGAAAGAGGCAGACACACACAGAGAAAGAGAGAGAAAGGGCACACCAGGGCCAATAGCCACTGCAAATGAAGAGAGATTTTTATTGCAGAATTGCACTTAACAAGGGGCTCATATGTTTTTATGCTATCTTATTTGGCTTTTACATACAATCGCTCACCTAATGTCCCTCTATAATTTAAGTGCTCTAAAAGTCTTAGTCATTCACAATGAGTTGAGTTTCTTCCAGAAAGAAATACAATATCACTCTTCATTCTGTAGCAACAGTATGTACTTGACTGGAAATTGCTCAGGTTTAAGAACGCATGAGAAATTATGTCCCCCTTTACAAAAGTTTTATCCCTGCGTTATAGTGGCTGGACTGGCTCTCTATATCCAAGATCATTTGCAAAATGACCTTTAACCTTTCCCAGATCTTTTCACTGAGGGCAATGCAACAACATTTTTTCTCATGTGCCATTTTAACTTTTTTGTGATGTCAGAGATAATTGTTTTAGCCTCAGGGAAGAAGCCTTCACTCCATTTGCTCTCCACTGCAAATGATAGCTGCTGAACCATTTTAGTAAAATATGAAATAAGCACGAAGTCTTAGATTTCTTTATCTTATCAATTACTGAAGAAAGAACCTATTGGCAACAGATGAAGATAAAATGATGGGAAATGAATCAGAGAGAGTACTGAGTACAATAAGCAAGTTGGAAGGCAACATGGTCATTAATAAACAGGATAGATAATGGGTTAGACATAGTGCATTTTACCAGGTAAAATTATTTCAGTTTTTAAAGGTATAAAAAGGAATACTGGCTGGAGAGATGGCTTAGCGGTAAAGGTGCCTGCCTCCTAAGCCTAAGAACGCTGGTTCCAATCTCCAGCGGTTCCAATCTCCAGATCCCATGTTTAGCCAGATGCAAAGTGACGCAAGGTGCAATGCCGCACTTGCCCATTAGGGGGCACACACATCTGGATTTTGTTCACAGCAGCTGAGAGACTGCTGGCGCACCCATTCTCTGTCTCCTTCTCCCTCTCTCTCTGTCTGTCTCTCTGTGTCTCTCTCCAAAACTAAAAAGAAATAATAATTAAAAAATTAAAAACAAAAAGCAATACTAAATTGTACTGTTAGGAAAAATGTTGATAAAGTCTATCAAGTTTGCAAACTATGCTTCCTTATTGAAAAAAAAAATATCTATATTTGACTATTACAAAATGGAGAATAACTGAAGATATCACACAGGATCAAAAGTATATGAATCTTGGGATGGAGAGATGGCTTAATGGTTAAGGCACCTGTGAAACCTAAGGACCCAGGTTCCAATCCCCAGTTCCCATGTAAGCCAGATGCAAAAAGTGACACATGCGTCTGGAGATCATTTACAGTGGTCAGAGGCCCTAGCTTGACCATTCTCTCTCTCTCTCTCTCATCTGATTCTCTCAAATAAATAAAGAAAGAAAAATGTTTTTAGGGCTGGGGTGATGGCTTGGTTAAGGTGCTTGCCTGTGAAGCCTAAGGAATCAGGATTGATTCCCTAGTAACCAGGTAAGCCAGATGCACTAGGTGACACAAGTGTCTGGATTTCATTTGGCTGGAGGCCCTGGCATGCCCATTCTCTCTTTTTTATTCTATCTGCCTCTCTCTCTGATAAACAAGATATTTAAAAATACCTTTAAAATATATGAATCTAATGTTCTCAGCATTTATTCTGAAAGAAATGAGGTATAAACCACTATGTTCATTTCAAAAGACAATGAGATAATCTGTACATTTTTAAATGACAGATTTTCTTCAATATACTAGCTTGTGGGCCATAATTTAAACATTTTTCCCCCATTCTTATATGAGATAATGGTAAGTCTGGATGTTTTATTTTTTTTTTTTTTTGAGATTTTGCAATGAGATCGATAGACAATGGAGAAAAATTCTACCTCTGGCTCTGCCTGCACATTATATAAAGGCTTATTTTCTAAGATTCTAAATAACTTCATATATATATATATATATGAACTTACAGTAACAATATTTGATATTTGATATTTAAGTCAAGTGTTGCAATTCACACCTATCCTAGCAAGTGAAACATGAGGTTATCATGAGTTTAAGATCTATGAGGGCAACATAGTGATCTTGCTATCAGCCATGGGATACACAGAAGACCTTGTCTGAAAAACAAAAACAAAAGAATTTTCATATTTAATTTCTGAGCACTTTTTAGAAGCAAATTTTGTTGCATATATAAAATGAGCCAATATTATAAATATACGAGTGTCTAGTAAAATAGCCTTCAAATATAGAAGAATAGATAATAAGAGTTGGAATTTATTTCTTGTCGATTTTTGTAAGAGAGAATGTGTGTGGGGGGGGGGTGTAAACATACATTTCTATCTGAACACACATCTATGAGATGTATGTTATGTATGTGTGTATATGTGGAGACCAAAGATTAATGTTAGGGATCTTCCTCAATTGCTCTTGGCCTTATTATTTTGAGAAATAAACTCTCATTGAACCAAGAGCTCACTGATTTTGCTGGATTAGCTAACCATCAAATACCAGAATCATGCTGTCTCCTCATGCCCAGTGTTGGAATTGCAGGTTTGAGCCACCAGCTTTCACATGAGTGCTGGGATCCAAATTGAAGTTCTCATGCTTGTGTAAAAATTACTTTCCACATTGAGCCATCTTACCAGGCATAAATATTTATTAACTCACAATTATTTAAGTATTTGTGAAGATGTTGTGCTCATTTTTTGTTGCATGTTTAATTTCTATTATAATCCTATGGAAAATATTTTTATGATTTTCATATTTTACATGAGGAAATGGAGACTGCAGAGCATCAGAAAAGGGTACCTGACCATACAAATTACTTTCATGGTCTTAGGATAGGTTATTTTAGAAAGATAGAAATTCTAAAGGTCCTAGCATACTGTCAGTTCTCACTTTGCCCCACTGAGAGTAAATTCCAAAATTGAGAGTTAGATTAGGCTGGAATCTCCTTAGAGTTAATCTTGGCTAGTTCTCTAGTCCTGAAAATTGTGTTGTCTAGCACAAGAAGACAATTCTTTCTCATCACTCTTTCTATCTTGAAATACACTGTCTAAAACCAACCACTGGCTACTTAGAGCAATTGATCACTTGAACTATCCCAGATTTAACATATTACAAATAGACAAGGTATATTGGATTTTGAAGATTTAGCAGTGGGAAAATAATTATAGAATAATCAAAATTCTCATATTGTTTTTAATTTAAAATAAAAAAAATGTATATATTTAAATATTTTACTAAAGCAAAAGATGACAAAGCAGCTAAAGGCTCATATTTGCAAAGCCTCATGCTCCTCATTTGATCCCCCAGTACGCATAAAATCCAGATAAACAAAGTGGCACTTGCACATGGAGTTTTTTGGCAGTGGTAAGAGTAAATAACTCACTCTCTCTCACTCTTATTCTCACTCTCTCTTACTTTTTCCTCTCTCACATAAAGAAATAAAAGCACGTTTAAAAATAAGGCTGGGGAAATGGCTCAGCAGTTAAAGGCACTTGCTTGCAAAGCCTAACAACATTGTTTTGATTCCCTCATACCTGTGAAAAACCAGATGTACAAATTATGCATGTGTCTGGAGTTTTCTTGCAGTGGCAGGAGGCAGTGGTGTCTCTGCTATGCACTTATTTCTCTCTCTCAAGTAAATAAATACATCCATTTAATTAAAATAAATACATAATTTTTGTTTTTAAACACTTATTAGGATACTTCTGAATAAAACATACAGCAGTTACTAAGAAGCTTTAAGTTGTGTGATTTTTCTTCTTCATTCTGTTGCACGATGGTGCCTTCCTCCAGAAGTTTTCCATTTAGAAAGCATTTTATGAGCTGCATTTTTTGTTTGATGCTAGAAACTAGAGATCTACTGTAGAGTCATGTGCTGTAAGCATTTGAGTGGTCATATTTTGCCTCATTTATATTGCAGCTTCCTTTGTTTCCTTCCTAGAAATAGTAGCACATGGCTCAAGAACAAATATATTTTAGGGTTTTATTTTAGAAAGATAATATAGACGACAGCATGGAACCTATTTTACTTCTCTGTCAGGGATGGTGTTCAGGAAACTCTAATCAACATAGAGCATTCTGGAATGTGAGCAGACAGAGGAGCCAGGATGACTTTCACCACCTTGCTGCCATTGCCCCAATTCCTGCATGATGAAGACCTCCCAGACAGCAGTGCCCTGCCCTTCACCATGAAGGAAAGAGTCACAAAGAAACAAACCTTGTAAAGTCCCTCTAGGTAATGGTGATTACTTTCTACCTTTCTGCCTCCCACATGATGTCTTCAAAACTCCTCATAAAATAGCTTTCCTGGGATTTGGTTCATCCTTTCTGAAGTTTTCTACATTAAGTAAAATGTACTAAATTTAATATATATTCCTCTCATTAAAATAATTTTGTTATATTGGTCTCAAAGGAACCTTGCCATAGTGAGAAAAAAATGATTATTATTTTTTACGTCCCAAAGATAGGTAGATATATAGCGAACAGGTAGATCTGAAGCAGGCCAGGTGAATCCCACAAGTTGCTTAAGGATGGATCAGAAAATGCAGGCATGATGTCTAACCCGAATTTTAAAAATGTAGATTAGATATCATAGTTCTAGGACATCAACCTTGATAGATTAACTAAGGTTGCAACCACTCAACCTTGGATATTAATACTGAGAAACTTAACATTGAACAATGTCACCTCAAACCAGTTTATGAAAGCAAACACTGCCTTATCATTAGCTATGGGTCATGATCTCATAATTAGACTTTTAGAGAAGCTTGGGAGGAGATGGAGCTAGGGCAAATCTTAGGAGAGCTTATGAAAATGAGAAGTATGAAAAATTTAGAGGGTGGAGAAAGATGTATAATATGACCAAAAGTTTGACAGAAAAATCTAACATAGCTATTGAAACAATGGAAAATGGTCAAGTACCAAAAAACAAAAAGTATGATTTTTCTTTCTTAAAGAAGCAAAAGATCCTAAAGAAAAGTATCCAATAATTTGGTAAAAGTTCCTTCTGTTTCATTAATCACTATTGGCAGCAAGGTAATAGAGTAACATAGCTTGGATGCTAGAGTTAAATTCCTCCCATTCTCTTTCATTTGAAAGAAGCAAACTAAAGCCCAAATAATATGTTATTAGCAGTCTATTTTAAATAGCAAGCAACTTGTTATGCCTGAAAAAAAACCTAGTAGCATTAAAGGCAAGCTATGCCCATTTTTGTACGATGCTGATAACAAGTCATTAAAATACTGAGAGTGTCTTTATATTTTTTCTAAATATAAATTTTTGATGATTCTAAAGTAAAATGTATTTAAATATTTTAAAAATTATCAATGCATGCATGATGCACTGATGCTTTTTACAATTATTGAACAGGTGGAATGTGTCATCTGGACCTGCACAGCATTGAAATATAAAGTAATATTGTTACGTTTTTCTACTATTTGTTAAATTATTTCTAAATACTGAACAAGAACCTGCTGCATTCTGGACTGTGTTCTTTATGATTCTGAGAATTTTGCAGAAAATAAATCAAACAAAAATGCATTATTTCATAGAGCTTACATCTAGTTTACAGAAAGAGTAAAAATTAGTATGTTAAAAATGTACTGTGTCTAATGGTGACAAATGTTATAGTAATTTTTTTTTTTTTTTTTTTTTTTTTTTTTTTTTTTGCTTTCTTTGTGGTAGGGTCTCACTCTACCCCAGGATGACCTGGAATTCACTATGTGTTCTTAGGCTGGCCTCAAATTCACAGCAATACTCCAATCTCTGCCTCCTGAGTGCTGGAATTAAAAGTGTGTACCACCACAACAGAAACTGTAAAAGATAAATTTGAAATGGAAGACAGGAATTTCACTGAGGAATAGGTGTCCTAGGGAATAAGGAAACAGGTAGAATAAGTGTCTCAACTCTGGCCTTTACTCCTCAAGAGACAAGAAGGGAACCATGGGGTAAGAGGGAAAAATGTGAATTTTCTGCTTAACATATACTCTGCCTGCTTTAGGAAAAGAGTATAGAAGACACTGAGAGATCAGTTGGAAGCTATGACAAAGGCATGCTTTGATGATGGCTTGTTCTCTGGGAAGGTGATGAGTGCAGGAGTGAGTTGTGTTATTTAGGGAAGGTAGAACCAAGAAGAATTATGTTTCTACATCTGCAGAATGAATGAGATTTGGGGGAGGACATGAAGGAATTAGAAAGACTGTCTACTAAGGGGTAGAAACATATGAAAAAGTATATTTACCCTGTAAAAATGAAGGGATTTTTGGAAATATTAATTTGAAAATACATTTAGACGTAGAATGAGAGGCGATATGGATCTGAGATTCAGAGGAGATGCTTTCTACAGAGACACATATGAAGGCATAAGCACATGGATGATGTTTAGAGACATGAGACTAAATAATGTTTCTGTCAACTGGAAATTAAAAGACACAAGTAGTCTAGGGTATGTGCCCGCATTTAGAGTTTGGGAAGTTAAGAAGGAATAATCCAAAGGGCTGAAGCAGAGAATCTTAAAAGAAATGAGGGAAGCTGGAGAGATGGCTCAGTGGTTAAGTTACTTGTCTCCAAAGCATAATAACCCCAGCTGGATTCCCCAGTACACATGTAAAGCCAGATGCACAAAGTGGTTCATGTATCTATAGTTTATTTGCAGTGGCTACAGGCCCTGGTATGCCTATTCTCTCTTTGTGTCTCTTTCTCCTTGAAAATAAATAAATAAAAATATTTTCAAAGGAAATGAGAGAGATAAAATCCTGGGATTCTGGCAAGTGAATATGTAGGATGTTTTTAGTAACAGAACTAATTTGTGCAACAACACTTCTGCTTCATTAGGAAATTATTGTTCCAATGCATCTCCCAGAACATTTCTGATGGAAATTTAATACTTATATTCATATGTTGATGGTATTTGGTGTTCAGATCATTGGGAAGCAATTGGGATGATATGAGATTAAGAGTAAAGGACACATGATAGAATTAATGAATTCTGATGACAAGAAGAGAAAGGTGACTCACCACACATTCCCTCATACCATTTGTTATCCTCTATTGTAACCAAAGTCAGCTTTCTAGCCTCCAGAATGATGAGTTTTTTTTTTTTTTTTTTTTTTTTTTTTTAAATTATCCTTTCTGTGATATTCTGTTAGATTAGCAGAGATGGCTTAGTGGTTAAGGCACTTGTCTGAAAAGCCTAAGGACCCATGTTTGACTCCTCAGATCCCATGTAATCCAGACAAACAAGGTTGACACATGCATGAGGTGATGCATGCACAAGGCCGTGCATGCACACAAGATGACATATGCATTTGGAGTTTTATTACAGTGGCTGGAGGCCCTTGTGCACCAATTGCCACTCTCTCACTCTCTCTCTTTCTCTCATACAAAAGGAACAGCAGAAAACAGAGTAATATGCTCAAATATAACAGACACATACAAGAATCAGAGACTACTGCAAGAGGCAATTTTGATCTCACAGTGCCTGAAACTACCTACACAAGGCCATCTTAATACGAGGAAAAAATCATGACATCAAAATAAAAGATAGACTGATTGAGAGGGGGAGGGGATATGATGGAGAATGGAGTTTCAAAGGGGAAAATGGGGGAAGGGAGTAAATTACCATGGGTTATTGTCTATAATTATGAAAGTTGTCAATAAAAATAATTAAACTAAAAAACAAAAATAAAGGCTATTTTTTTTTTTTTTAAAAAAAGGTAGAATTGTAGTTCAAAAGGAAACTTATACCTGATCAATTCTAATGTAAGAGAGAAGAATCAGTTCCTGGGGATTTGTAAAAGCTCCAGATGAAAGAAGATTGAGTCCACACACAAGTGAAGGTGATCTTTGCTCAAAGTAGGTGATTTTCATAGCAAAAGCAGAGGAAAAGTACATGAGCACAGAGGATAGCAGATGGAACATTGTGTTTAGTTCAATTCTCATTTGTTTCAAGGAAACAGGAAGTACAATTTTCAGATGGAAGTATGAATGAAATGTGCTAGTGATGATAACAGAAAACTAAAATGGTCAATGGATGAAAATACAATCAAATTAGGAATTCAGTCAGATAGCCTGAAACCATCAAGGCTCCTGGGCTTTAGTACTACCATCAGCAAGCTGAGCACTAATTTGCATCTTTGTTTTGCTTTAGAGGCTATAGAGTGATCTTTCCACTCACCCTATGAAGTAAGTCCAAATGCCAATACCGTTATAGAGTTAAAGAAGTACAGGGACACAGAGTCTAAAGAAATTCCATATCATTAATAAGTGTTGGCTGTGGCCTACTTACAATGTGTTGTGCATTTCCATGAGCTGTGTATTCCATGAATAGACTAAATATCTGACTATAGAAAGTAAGTGAGCTATGTGTCCTATGCTAACATATGGAGTTCAGAAAGTAGAACATTGAAGCATGAGAGCAAAAGAACGAAACAATTACTATGAGTATTTTTTATTTTTTTGCTTTTAAGTTTGAGGGTTCCATTATAGGCAGTTAGTTTAACTAGGCAGGACCAGAATGGCCTTTAAAGAGGAGGGACCTTGGATATAACACCCTTGCTATGCCAGATTCAGACCGTGTCAGATCCTACCATGCCATTCCATGGATGGTTCTGGGAGTGGATCACAAGTTATTCATGGTGGAGGAGGATCATGCCCATTATCATCTTCGTCATTATTTTGTTAATCTTGGGCCCCTGCATACTCAACTGCTGTTTTGACTTTATCTCTGCTTTATTACAGGCAGCTCACACCCAGATGGTTATACGGCAATCAAATCCCATCTAATGGGCTCAGTTGAACACATGCTTTAGACAGGGCTATTTATTCCCCTACCTCACAATTCTAGGCACCTTGATCTTTGAGATAGGCGGCAACAGTTACGTTCCTAATGTTTATAACTTTTGTACCAGGCCAAAAAGTTGTAAGTGGTGGGGTATCTGACTGAAAGGTTTCTTCTTTGGGCCTTTAAAATAATGGTTCTCTCTGTGAAACACTCTACTGCCATAACTCTGTACCCTATTTCAGCAGGAAGTAGTTCAAGATCTGATGTCATCGTCCCCATTCTTCTAACAGCACTTAGAATGTCTTCTTAATGAGAGGGGAAAATATCGGGGTGCCACTGAAGGCAGTAAGTTTAACTTGGTAGAACCAGGATGGCTCTTAAAGAGGAGAAACCGTAGGATGTGACACCTTCGCCATGGCTATCCCAGTTGACCTCCCCCATTTCATCTTGCCTTGCCTGCTTCAGTTGTGGGATTCAGTGCTGGCCCATTTTACCTAATTAGATCTGTGTTGAGAGAGCACTTTGCCTTAGTATGGGTGTATTTCTCCTCTATGCCCAGGCCAACTGGCTGGGACACTTGGTGTAGGTGTGCTCAGGTGTGCTGGCACAAATTCTAAAATGTAGGAACCCTGACCCACGGAGAGACTGCCCCATATTCCTTCTCTCTGGAACTGTGGCAGCAACATTCTTGGGTCATTTTTTCTGGTAAGCTCTCTCTCTCTCTACCACCCCAGCAGTCATGCCAAGGTTGGAAAAGAACCTTTTTACTTTTTATTACTGTCTTCACTTTTAATCTTTTTGGATTCATGTTTGTACTTGGGCTTCTTGGGTCTACGTGGGGTACATGGGCCCCTGGGCAACACAAGCTTCATTCTCCCCACCTTCCCATCTTTTCCCTGTAATATCTGAATAAACTGTGGTATTTTAAAAATCATTCCCTTGAATCTGGAATTGCCAATTCTTTGCAGATATGAATTCAGGGCATGTGGTTCCAGGAAGCACCCAGAATCTAAAATTACCCAGTTACAAGTTGACATGAGATTTGAGATTTTCAAGAAAAAATAAAAGATTCATTTTAACTATCATAATATTCCTATTTTCAGCAGAGAAAGAGGCATTGAAAAAAATAACAGTGAACCAGGGTAGGCACTATAATTGATGATCATTAGAATTACAAAGAGCTAGTGTAAAAGATGTATGGGGGAGGTGGGAAGAAACGATGTAAACAGATACTTCCCAGATGGTAAAATGGTTAGGCTACTGACTCAGTGAAGTTTTGTATGATCATGATGTCCAACACTCTAGTTCTTGGGTTAAAGCCCGACCAAGAACAAGAAAGGCTCTGGTATTTGGAAAGGTACCTCAATGTCCATATCAATACTTAAAAGTATGAGAAATGCAAGTGCATGCTTCTATACCTGGCTTTATAGGTCAGTGCTATGGATCCAAATTCAGGTCCTAAGGCTTAAGATCTGTATTTTGGAATGCCAAAAATTCAAAAATAACTTGTAATAGTTTCATAATTGTGAAGATTAATCTTGTCAACATGATTGGATTTGTAATAACTCAGGAGACATATTTCTGCCCATGTCTTTGAGTCTATTTTCAGAAAGATGTTGCTAAGAACAGATGACCCATCCTGAATATGGGAAACAGCATCCCATGGGATAGAGCTTCAGACTGAATAAATAGTTGGAGAGAGAGAAGAGAAGAGCTCCAACTGTTATCTCTTTCTCTTTTATGACTATGTACATACTATGACCAGATACTTCATGGGCATACCACCATTATGTCCTTAACATGATGGACTATTTCCCCTCAAACTGAGAGTTAAAAATAATCCCTGCCTTCCTTAAGTTTCTTTGGTTAGGTATTTTGTCACAGCAATGAGAAAATTAAATGATTCAAAGGAGTTCTATATTTTAATCTATAAAACTTTCTGATTTTCTTCAATAAAAATCTCTTCACTTAACCATTTGCTCTAGTAATTATTTATTTATTTAATTGACAACTTCACTGTATGAACATCTTGCAAAGTGGTCATAGTCCCATCAGGTTATACCATTATGTTCCTTCTCTCCTACTGACATTCCTCTGAGGGCCTGCTTCTGTAAGGTTACCAATATTTACTATTGGATTTTGGCTGCACCCGTCAGTCTCTGTCTAGGAGACAATGTCTCACAATACACCTTCCTATCTAGTAGCTCTTCCATTCTTCCCAGTTCTCTTTCACTATTCTTCCTAAGACTTGGAGGGTATGTTCTAAGTCTCCTTCATTGTTGAGCTCTCAGCAATTTCCATTTCTTCTGCTTGATGAATTTTGAGTCTCCTCAGTGTCTACTTTCATATCCTCAGGCTGACAGTAAGAGCAGCATGCATATTTAACGTGCCATTTTCTCTGTACTGTTTCCTGGGCTCTGGCAGATGTGATAGCAATAACTTGTCTCAAGCTAGGGAATTGACTTTCTTTTCTTGTCATACTTATGGATCTAGGGTCTTCTCAGTATTTGCTGCCATCTGAAGAAAAGAATATTTTCTAACCAAAAGTGAGAGCAGTATGTATCAAACATAGGCATATGGATAAACACAGACATTTAAAGACAGTTTGATGGACATGTATTCCTTTAGCCAAGGAACAATGGAATCGTCCCTGTAGGTTCTACATCCTTCCACAGTACAGGTTTGGTTTTCAGTACTATGAATTCCCCAATATCCAATCAAAGAGCAGTTAGTTAACCTGGTAATCTGTGTGTGACTATTGCACCAGTGAATACACCTTGTCTGCCTGGTTGATTTTGTAGGTTGCAGGATCCACTGCTATCCCACAGCAGCTTGCACAGCACTTTTCAGCACTATGAGAGATAGTCAGAAGGAGTTGGCTTCCATCTCAGTTCTAGCATGATTTCTCAATATCTTGTGACAGCCGACTATGGGGTCTCCAGCAATAGACTCCTGCCATTTAGAACTGGTGGATAAACAAGTGTTTTAGCAAACAAGTTCACAGTAAGTGGTTGGTCAGGAAGGCTCATGACCTCCAACACCCAAAAAATCAATGCAGACTTAGTAGTTTTTCATATTTCAGTATAACAGCACCACTACCTCAAAACTGAAATTAAAAAAAAAAAGAAAAAGAAAAGCTTTGTCAATTAAATTAATGTTGTGAAGAGTTACTGGCGATGTTTCTCTCTAATAACTATAGAAAGCAGCAGACTGGCTTCATCACAACCAGAAATAGGTATCCAAGAAGATGGGACATGAATGAGAGCAGCACCATCCCATGGAAGAGAGTCCAGAATGAGGAAAAAGTAAAAATGGATCACATTTGTCTAACCATAGTAAGGTCATTTTCTTCTCATCATCTGTACATACAGTTTTATTTCACATTGAAAATTAGTAAATATATTTAAGTAGTGATAACGCACATTATCTTATTTACCTAAAAATTAAAAATGTCCACAGTTGTCTCAGGCATAGTGACTCTGACCTACAATCCTCAGCACTCAGGAGGCTGAGGTACAAGAATCACTGTGAGTTCTAGATAAGGTGAGCTATATACTGAGTCCCATGTCAGCATGGGCTAGGGTAAGACTTTGTCTCAAAAAACAAACAAACAAAAACCCCAAACACTGTTCATACTCAGAAAGCCTTCCCTAATTCCCTATATCTTAAAAGGAAACAGGTATTTAGCAAGTACGTTGCAAATTCCTGGAAGGACCTTCAACTCCTGCTATAAGAAAAGGTCAGTGAGCTAGTGTTCATTTATCAGATCAGAAGCTATGCTAGTTCGCCTGAATTAGTGCTATGAATCCACAAATAGTTCATCTCTAAGGGAAGGATGGATAACTCAAGTTCACAGTAATAGTTTAAAATACTGCCTGTAATACTATTCAATACTTTTCCCCAAAGCGCTGAATTCTTAAAATCTCATTTACAGCACTAACCTTCATTCTGCAAGTGGTGTTTGCACAGTAAATGAAAGTTATAATTGAGAAGTTGTACCTTTTGCTTCCCATTTTATTTTCCTATTTTTTTAGAAAAGGACTTTTATTGCAGCTTTTAATAATCTAAGAACTGAAAGTCACAATATTAAAGAATGAAAGACAGAGAGAGAGAGAGAAAACCATGCATGCTGGTCAGCTTCCCCTTTGGAAATATCTGATCTCATTCTGTGTCAAACTCCATCTGTCCATGATGTTATTTTTAAACCTTGAAGAAGGAGGAAAGTCATTGATCTTAAATGATTTCTAAAAACCTATTTCCCCCCATACTTTGCCCATTATAAACCATAGGGATCAACCTGCCCCCTGCTGATAAATGCCATAGTTTGAAAACACTAATCAAACAAGATAGTGAAATGATCAAAGCGTGGTAGTCTGATTCCCCCATTCAGTGGAGGACATATCTGAGAACTGAAGGAGAACAGGAGATTTCAAATAAAGACTAAAAGAACACTTTTTAAAGCATTTCTTTTGTACTTGAAAATTTGTTCATTTTGAGCTATAAAAAAAAAAAAAAAACAGGGGAGCTAAAAGCCTCATAAATTCCTTTGATCTGGACATGGCAAGTTCTTAAAGAGAAAGTCTAAAAGGTTGCAGACTGTCTGCTGTTTTCTGAAAATTAGAATTCAATGAACCATCACCTCACGTTTCCTCTGCCTCCTCCCTACCACCTCCCACATGCTATGTATTCAATATATGTGAGGAAAAATAGACACTAGTATAAATGATTAAAGTGAGATCTAAACCCACTGAAATATTTCAACCAAGTATACAGGAATGAATGTCTTATTCTTTTCCAGTCTCAGACATGTAGCCCTCTTGCTGAGCCTCTACTGGACACATCCACATGAGTTAATCAGATCACTTCCTATGAATGGAAGGAATCTATGAATAGGCTGAGCAACATTACACAGGGGGGCAAGGGGTGTAGCTCAATGGCAGAAAGCTTCCCTTCCATGTTGAAGCCCTGAGATCCATTCTGTAAACAGGAATAAAACAAAGCAACCTCAAATATTCCCTGCAGGCAAGAAGATAATATAAATTCATGAATGTTCTGGGTTTGAAGGAATAAAGGACTGGACAGATAGGAGCAGTGGGACCAATGAAGTCCATAACAAGGAATTTAAATTCACTTAAAAAGTTAGAATCCTTTGCTGCTTAAACCAAATATGGCCAAAGCTAAAATTGATTGATGTTTTCTTTTCTGTTTTTTTTTTTTTTTTTTTTTTTTTTTTTTTTTTTTTTTTTTTTTTTTTTTTTTTTTTTAAATTTTTAAATTTGTTAAAATAAATTATAAAGAAAAAGAAAAAAAAAAAAAAAAAAAAAAAAAAAAAAAAAAAAAAAAAAAAAAAAAAAAAAAAAAAAACACATCCTGGGTAACATGGGCACCCCACACTTTTGAGCGATGTTATAAATTCCAATTCTGAGCCATGGATTGATGTATTAGTAAATACAAAGGCTACAAAAGGTTTTAAACATTATCTGGGAATATAAAGAGACCAACAAGTTCCAATAGCATCTCTCCTATAAAGTACAATTGTCTTTGTATTTTTACTCATTTCTGTGTCTGTGGTTCTGAATTAGTTTTGGTTTGTTATTACCTCTTGAATTTAAAATTAACTATATCCAATTGCCTTTTACAAATATCACTGTTGTATAACATGTTTTGATATGAGGAATAGAAAGACCATCAACAAATAGCACATACCTGAAAATTAAAAAAAAAAAAAAAATTAGCAGACTGCTAAGCAAATGCACTTCATAACAAATTTATAATACATACCAAGTATAACAGGCATAAATAACAATAGCATAAGAGAAATAACAAAGAGAATAATAGGCATGTTCAGGTAAGATTTCATATTTTCATAAAGAATGCACCACTCCCATATTGAAGATTCCAGCCATTCTTTGAGGGGTACATAAGACACACACAGGTAAATCCCAGGATCATGTCTTGAACACTGGATGACACTACTCTACAGCAACTGATTTGACAGGGTTTATCCAAGACTTATATGTCTCATGCTTTTTAAATTCTTTTGAAAGTAGACATTTTAGGAATACAAGAAGATAATCTCAGAGACATATATATGACACATAAAAAATAAGTGAATACACAAATATATACATACACACATATATAATATATATATATGAAATAGGAAAATTGATGGAAGAATTGTAGATAGCCTTTCATATATGCTATTAAGGTAAATTAGTAATGGTTGGTTTTATTTAGTTATAGACTGATTTCCCCTTCACATTATGTTTTTGTATCCAAATCTCCACTACTTTTTATAAAAGGATGTCAATTATACTGATTGATAGATGTATTCCACTCCTGTATCAACTGACCTTCACTGATTACAATAAAAATTAGCCATTTCCAAATAAAGATATACTGGAGGCACTAGGTGTTACAATACAACTCATAACTGTATCACTCACAAATATACTTGCACATCATACATAAACACACACACACACATTTCATGTATTTTGTTTTTAATAACGTAAATATCCATCACTAAGTGCATGAATAAAATAAACCTCCATAGAGAATGAATGAAGCTGATAAACAGGGCATAGACACATAGTGCCATAATCCAAACACTCAGGATACTGAAACAGGATGATGACAAGTTTGAAGACAGCCTGGGATACTGAGCTCTAGCCTTTTAAAAAGGAAACAAAAAAATCATCTCCACAAAAGACACCAGTGATGGAGAGAAACGACTCTGAAACCATCACATCATGTAATTACTGTCTACACTGGATCTAATCTAAGTTATTGAAACATTAAATTATTATTTTTCTCAAAGTTGATTGAGTGACCTTTCTTTAACTTACAATTTGAAAAGTCCTGATAATTATCAGAACTAACATTCACTCAGGACTTTCTAGGTTAGAGGAGCAAGCTGGGGCCTATGAAATGCATAACTAATTACAATCCCTACAATTCTTCTATGATATAAATACTCGCAATTTATTAACTATAAAATCAATGTATAGCAAAGTTTGAACTAGCAATATTTAGGAAAGTCCACGCTGTGCCCTCTTGAAAAAAGTCTATGAGTAAACTAGCATTTCTATAATCAGGTCTCAGAAAATCCACCTAGCCAGGAATAAACAAAAATCTATCAAGATGATATTTGTGATATATTAATCAAATGGAAGTGGCAAATTTTCAAAAATCTGAAACTTCTTTAAAAAAAGACATTCTGTGGGGAATAGTGTAGTACTAATGTATGGACAGAGTTAGAATTACCATATCTGTTTTGAGACAGATTTTGAAAACCAGACTAAACCAACTAGTTGATATCATATTGTATATATCTAATACCAAGATGTTAATTTTACAATTAAGTCATTAGATGAGAGGATTAATTGAAAAAATCCTGAGCTTATCCATGAATTGATGCAATTTCCCTGTAGCATTGTTGATTACAAGTGGTGTGTATGGTTTGATTCAGGTGTCCCCCATAAACTTAGGTGTTCTGAATGCTAAGTTCCCAGCTGATAGAGATTTCAGAATTAACACCTCTTGTAGGCAGTGCATTGTTGGGGGTAGTCTTATGGCTATTATAGCCAGTTTCCTTTTGTCAATAGTTGGCACATTCTCCTGTTGCTATTATCTACCTTATATGGGCCAGAGGGTGATGTCCACCCTCTGCTCATGCCATCATTTCCCCCCTGCTATTATGGAGCTTTCTGCTTGAGAGTGTAAGCCAAAATAAACCAATGTGAACCTGACTGCAACAGTGAAGTTTGTACTGAGAGTGGGGTTGCTGCTAGACACATAACGGTGTGGCTTTGGCTTTTTGGAGTTGATTTTCAAGAATAATATGGATGGATTTGAAAGCTTGGCCTAAGAGATGTCTTTCAGTATTATAAGTACAGCTTGATGGACAATTCTAGTCAGAGTTTAAAGACCTGAATGAAATAAGAGCTATGGACTGTGAGGTTTGACTTATGTGGTGAGCAAAAGCTTTGCTTGGACTGGGCTAGAAGCAGTTTGTGTGAGAGGCTTGCAGTTATGTCTGTTCCCTGAGAGTTTGTGCAAGCTTGGCTTGCATAGAAATGGACTGGAATGGGCACAGGGATATGGCACAAAAATAAATTCTTTGGGCTATAACTTCTGTCCATTCTACTGCAATTATATGTGAGAATATAACCATTATGATTGGGTCAGGTGACCTGCATTGGGACAACGGAAAGAATGCAGAGTCCTAAAGGGGCCTAAATGCTCATGGAGTGTCTTGTTCTTCAAAGCCTGCTTTATTTACCCTTGGTTAACAAATTGGCACCCTATTTGGTATTGTGGAGTATAAAAAATGCAGAAAAGACAGGGTCATTGAGTTGCAACATGGTCTTGTGTTTTGGAAATGGCCATGGGCAGTGTGAAACAGGTTTGCTGGATGCCTGCATTGAGACCCAGTGGAGTCATAAGGATGAATCGTGGGTGGCAGTGGAGATCCAGTGGAGATCCAGTGGAGATGCCGGGACCATGAGATGGCTGCCAAGGAGAGCTGCCAGCCCGGATAAAATTTTCCAGGACTGGGAGTAGCCTAGTTGGAGGGGTGGAATTGGAACTCCAGAGACTTGTTGCTGGTTAGAATTATCAGACTTGGAGACTTGTCACTGATTAGAGTTGTTGGAGGTACAGAGTTTGATGTTTTCCCTGGTTGTTTTACATGTTGTTTTGGTTGAATATTTCTTTGCTTTACCCAATTCCAACTTTTGTAGAATGAGTGTTTATTCTGTGCCATTATGGGATTTTTTTTGTGGGGGGGGGGTTGGTATTATGACTCAGTTAAAAGACTTTGGATTATGGGAATATGTGATACTTTGATTGATGAAAACTATGGGGACTTTTAAAATTGTACTGAATGCATTATATTTTATATCATGTATGGATATCAGTTTATGGGGGCCACGGCAGAATGTGGTGGTTTGATTCAGGTGCACCCAAATAAACTTAGGTGTTCTGAATGCTAGGTTCCCAGCTGATGGAGATTTGGGAATTAATGCCTCTTGGAGGCACTGTATTATTGAGGTTGGGCTTATGGGTATTATAGCCCATTTCCCCTTGCCAGTGTTTGACACACTCTCCTGTTGCTATTGTCCCCCTGATGTTGGCCAGGGTGTTATGCCCACCCTCTGCTCATGCTATCATTTCCCACTGCCATCAGGGAGCTTCCCCTTGAGTCTGTAAGCCAAAATAAACCCTTTTTTTTTCCCAAAAGCTGCTCTTGGTCAGGTGATTTCTGCAGCAATACCAAACTGACTGCCACATAGTGAAAAATCAGATACATAATGTCTACTTAAGATGTAAGTGTAAAACATCTAGGGATATTTTCTTAAATCTATTTCAAGTTTTAGTCCACTTTTATTAAATATTCTAATGCTTTTAATAAGATATGATTGTAAAAGATAAGCAGAATATATACCGTTATTTATTCAGGCTTTATTATTTTTATATTTTTTTTAAGAAAACAAAACATGATCATACATCAAATATCTAATTTGTTAAAATACATATATGTAAAATTTTAAAGCCATATCTGGTATTAATACTAGAAAACATGTAACCTGTGCTTGCTAATTTATAAACATCAGCGTAGAATATGTAAGTAAATTGATGTCTCAAGGTTTATCAGAGATTAGAGTAGGAGAGAACAGATTTCAACTAGGATAGTCAAAAGAAGAGGAAAAAAAAAAAAGAGGGTGTATTTTTGTCACAATGTTAGGAGTCATCTGAATGAAGAGGAGGGTACACTCAGAAAATGGTTCCTAAAACGATATCCATTCAACAGCTATAGCAGGATGATTTTAGAAATTGTTAGAAAAGTCAACTATTTGACACCATCTTAGATATGTTGACTAAGAAATTTAGGGAATGAAGCCCACTTGTTTGCTTTTAACATGGAAATCTAGTGCTTATGATGCCCATAATAATCAGATTAAGAGTAAATAGCCTTAACCTGTTAGGAAAATGAGTCTAGGTTTGAATTTTTGTTTCCCTTACGAGTTGCATTGTTTTAGGCAAATTGTTCATATAGCATCAGTTCTTAATGTCTCCATCTGTTAAGCAAGTTTCAATAGGTTTAATATGAGGACACTATAAATAAATAGAAATCAATTATACATATATATATATATATATATATATATATATATATATAGAGAGAGAGAGAGAGAGAGAGAGAGAGAGAGATATGACTTAGCAGTTAAGTAGTCTGCAAAGCCAACGGATATATATATATACATATAATTGTCAGGAACAATTTGGTGTTGGTGTCAATTAAATCTATCTTTCCATCTGTTAGTAGGGCTTCCATTTTACAAAACATAAATGACTTTCCCATCAAACCTCTAGTACCAGTTTACTATTTCCTGTATGTCAATCATGAATTCTAATTTTTCCTAAGAAAAGGATATTCAGAAGAAAAATTTTTATGAACTTTCACCAATGCATTGACATTCCCATATGTTCTGCTTAATTTGAATTGAAATGAATGACTGGTAATCTCAAGTCATGAATGAACAAAATCTATACCTTTTCCGGGTCTATGTTTCTTTTGGGTTCTAGTTCCCTACTCCTCCAGCCTAATCAAGGTTACAGTTCTCTGGGCTGGAGAGGTGACTTAACTGTTAAGGTGCTTGCCTGCAAAGCCTCAGGACCCAGGTTTGATTCTCCAAGTCCCACATAAGCCAGATATACATGGTGGCCATGCATCTAGAGTTCATTTGCAGTGGCTAGACACCCTGGCATGCCCATTCTCTCCCTCTCTTTCTCTCTGTCTCTTTATCTCTCTCTCTCTCTCCCCCCATCTCTGATATATAGATAAAACTAACTTTATAAAAGACTAATATTCCAGTAATTAACACTTTTAACACTTCACTATATTTTTCCCTAATGAACTTGAAATATTGCTTTTTGTTCTATTTGAAAAGTTCCTTCTCTTGGCTTTAATTCCAGCTTTTCTATTACCATTTACATGAAAAACTCCCCAAAGTAATGACCTAGTCACCCTCTACCTTGTCCCATGTCCTCTCTCTTCACCTCAGTCTGGGAAAGCTTTCTGGCCTCAGAAATCCACTGGGCAATATTTGTCAGTGTCATCAGCAGCTTTGAGGTTGCTGAATGTGAAGGTCACTTCTGTGTTCATATTCTACTTAAACTATAGTAATGTTTGACAACATTTATCTCAATCCTTTTTTCACTCAGCTGTTGGGACTGGTGACTCTTGATTTTCCTCAAAAGTTCCCAGTTCCCTCAGCTGAGCCTCATTGTGTAAAACTCGAAAGTTACACATACTCTACTCACAACCACTTACTCCAATGTCATTATATGAACTTTCTTGCCATTTGAAACATGCTTCAACCATTTGACATACAAATATTTCTCCTTTACTTCCCCTACAGTGTAATGGCCATACTTAATAATCTCAGATTCTGGAGGAACTTTCCAGAAGGCTTTATCACTTATATTCTAGAGCATATACAGAGAAAATAGCCTTCTCCCACAGCCAGAACATTGAGTTACTTGAATGGTTACCACGATTGGAGATAAAACAAGTAGCTATCAAAAATAACTAGCCTGTAGAGTGAAGCATGTCAAGATCACCTTATTGGTATAGAATTCAGAGATACTGGAGTGTACAAAGAAAGGTAAAAGAAATAAGGAAGACTCAATGGGAACTGCCCTTATCAGCCTACATACCATCCACACTCTTATCACCTTTGTCTTTTTTTATTTTTTATTTTTTGGAGAGAGGCACAGAGAGAGACAGAGAGACAGGGAGAGGAAGACAGATAGAGATGGGCCAGCAGCCTTTCAGCTGCTGCGGAAGAAATCCATATGTGTGCGCCCCCCCCCCCATTATGGTCAAGTGCAGCATTGCGCCCTTGCATCACTGCATCTGGCTAAACGTGGGACCTGGAGATTGGAACCATTAGAGATTGGAATCAGCGTTCTTTAGGCTTAGGAAGCAGGCGCCTTAACCACTAAGCCATCTCTTCAGCCCCACCTTTATCTTTTAAAACACCCTTAAACAGGACTATTCAGTGTTTATAAGTTGGAGACCACAAGAAATGAAAGTAATTTTTTTTTTTTTGTGGGAATGAACTATGAGAATGGCATATAGAAATGAACTGTGGGAAAGAACTGTGGGAATTTTTTATAGACCTTACAAGTAACTTTTCTAATATTATTGCTGTGAGATGCTAAATTTCTTACTTAAAGTTTGCACTGAAATTATTCTTACAACTATTTAATTCACATTTTGAAAGCAATGTGGCTAGATTTATTCTGTCTTGGTGTGTGTTTGGATTGAACAGTAAAGATGACCAATATTAACAAGTAATGTTTCAAGATGCTCAATGATCTTAAGCTATGCTCTTTGCCCAATTTCCACAGTTACCTGGGTGGACTCTCAACTCAGATAAAACATTCATGCATAGGAAGTGCTGATCATGGTGTTGAAGACAACGAGGTCACTTACTAAGGGCCCACATATCTGTTGAAGTCATTGGGAAGGCTTACTGTGATTGCTCTTGTGACCAGAGTGTGCGTGTGTTCTGGATCAGCAGTGTCCAGCAGGTCATACCCCTAAATCCCTTCCTTTTATGGATTATCCAAAGTCGAAAGTTCTTTCTTTCCCCTTCCTTCCTTCCTTCCTTCCTTCCTTCCTTCCTTCCTTCCTTCCTTCCTTCCTTCCTTCCTTCCTTCCTTCCTTCCTTCCTTCCTTCCTTTCTTTTTCCACTTCGCTACTTGTTCACATATTACTGGGCTTTGGGTACCTGTGTGCAGAGAAAGCCACAGCCTCAATAAGATCTGAACACCAGTGGCAGCAGATGCAGCAGTTTTACTAATGACTTAAACTAAACTTCTCTTCAGTTTCCTTTTTCCTCAGGCTGCTGCTAGAGCATCAAGCCCACATGTGGGTTGGAAGAACCAGAAGTTAATTCTCTAAACTCCCAGGTTCTGCTTTTAGAAGCAGTATGCCCACTTCTGGAGAGGAAAGTTCCAGAGGTTAGTCTTCTAATTTCAGGGCTGTGCCCCACAAACAGGGTATTTTATAGAATTTAGTTTTTCTCATGCATTTGAAAATACAAATTCACATTCTAGGAACTATTTAAGACAAAATTTCAGAAACAATATATATTCAGCTTTTTTTTTTTTTTTTTTTTTTTTTTTTTTTTTTTTTTTTTTTTTTTTTTTTTTTTTTTTTTTTTTTTTTGGTTCTGCAAGGTAGGTTCTCAGGCTGACCTGGAATTAACTATGTAGTCTCAGGGTGGCATCGAACTCTTGGCAATCCTCCTACCTCTGCCTCCCGAGTTCTGGGATTAAAGGCGTGCACTACCACGCCCGGCTATATCCAGCCATATTTTGATGCCACTTGTTAACTTTTTTAAAATATTTTTATTATTATTATCAACATATTTCATATGGATACATTATGTGTCTGTACCCTCTTTTCCATCGTCCCTACCCCCGATTCCATTGGGGACGCACCTCAGTGGGGTTGCAGGTATTTCCTGTGGGGTTGTAATTTATGCCTTGTGGGAGCAGCAGTTATTTTTGGAAATAGGGAATGACTCTGGCCATGATGTCTCAACTTGTGGGTCTTACAATCTTTCCACCCACTCTTCCACAAAATTCCCTAAGCCATGGTGGGTGAGTTTTAAGTCTACTTCAGTAATGAGCTCTTAGGAGCCTCTGGATCTCTGCTTTGGTAGGTGATGAGTATCCTCAGGGTCTGTCTCCTCCCCCTTGGCGCTAATTATCAGGAACAGAGCATGGAAGCAGCACTCATGCTCGTCTCCCCAATTCCTCTCTGGGTTTAGCTGTGGCTTGGCTGAATTGTGAGGCATAGTTTATTAACCTGACCATGAGCAGCTTGTGGGCAAAAGGATTTATTTTGGCTTACAGACTTAAGGGGAACCTCCATGATGGCAGGGAGAAATGACAGCATAAGCAGAGAGTAGACAACCCCTCCTTGCCAACGTCAGGTAGAGAACAGCAACAGGAGAGTGTGCCAAACACTGGCAAGGGGAAACTGACTATAATACCCATAAGCCCCTCCCCAACAAGGGGTCTGAATGCCCAATAAATGTCCTCTTCTTCAAAGTCTGCTTTATCCCTCCCCCACCCCACCAGGATTAACAAATTGGTACCACACTTGGTATTATGGAGTGTAAGAAATGCAGATAAGAGAGGGTCCTTGAATTAGCAATATGGTCTTGTGTTTTGGAAATGGTCTCGGGCAGTGTGAAGCAGCTTTGCTGGGTTGCCTGCATGGAGACAATGGAGCCATGACGATGGACTGTGGGTTGCAATGGAAATGCCTGGACCAAAACACAGCTGCTAAGGAAAGCTGCCGGCCCTGATGAAGTTTTCCAGGACTGTGAGTAGTCTATCTAGAGGGGCGGAATTGAAACTCCAGGGACTTGCTGCTGAGTAAGAATTATTAGAGTTAGAGGTTTGTCACTGGCTAGAGTTGTTGGACTTGGAGCTACAGAGTTTGATGTTTGCCCCCCCCCCTTTTTTTTTAATTTTGTATTGGTTGAATATTTCTTTGCTATGCCCAATTGCAGTGTGAATGTTTATCCTGTGGCATTATGGGTTTGGGGGGGATGTTTTGGTATTAGGGCTCAGTTAAAATATCTCAGACTGTGGGAATGTTTGAACATCATTAGGATTGATAAAAACTATGGGGATTTTTAAAGTTGTACTGAATGCATTGCACTTTACATCATGTTTGGTTATAAGTTTATGGGGGCCAGGGGCAGAATGTGGTGGTTTGATTCAGGTGTACCCCATAAACTTAGATGTTCTGAATGCTAGGTTCCCAGCTAATGGACATTTCGTAATTAACACCTCTTGGAGGAAGTGTATTGTCGGGGGCGGGCTTATGGGTATTATAGACAGTTTTTCCTTGCCTGTGTTTAGCACACTCTCCTGTTGCTGTTGTCTACCTGATGTTGGCAAGGAGGTGATGCTTACCCACTGCTTATGCTGTTGATTTCTCTTGCCATCATGGAGCGTCTCCTCAAGTCTATAAGCCAAAATAAACCTTTTTCCTACAAGCCTCTCATAGTCACGTGTTTTCTGCCAGGAATGAGAACCTGCATGCAACAGATATTAAAAAAAAAAAAAAAAAAAAAAAAAAAAAAAAAAAAAAAAAAAAAAAAAAAAAAAAAAAAAAAAAAAAAAAAAAAAAAAAAAAAAAAAAAAAAAAAAAAAAAAAAAAAAAAAAAAAAAAAAAAACACAAAAATAACATTCAGGTGCTGGACACACGGTTTAGTGGGTAAGGCCTTTGCCTGGAAAGCCAAAGGATCCCAGATCAACTCTCCAGGACCAACGTAAGCCAGATGCACAAGGGGCACATGCATCTAGAGTTTGTTTGCAATGCCTGGAGGCCTTGGTGTGCCCATTCTGTCTCTCTCTCTGCCCCTTTCTCTCTCTCTCAAATAAATAAATAAAGAAGATTTAAAAATATAATATTCAAGAACAAATAAAACTTGCTCTACAAAATCTAGTAAGTACTAACTATATCACTCAGCTGTCTAAAGAGAACAATTACAACATCAAAATACAGTCTACTTAAAGACAATTATAATAATTATTTGACAAACTATCATAACCTATGAAATATCAGCAATAACCATAAAATATTAAATAGTAAAAATGTGTCATATCAATGAAACCAATTTAAAGTGAAGTGATGGAAATATTCAATTAACTTTGTGTACTGTCTGTGTCTGTCAATTACTTCAGTTACACCACAGAAAGATGGAAACAAATCGATATGAAAGAAGTTACTGGTGAGCAATCTTTTCAATTGGATATAAAAGACAGAAACAAATGAAATTTTAAAATATTTTTAGTATTTAATTTATTTATTTACTGGGGGAAGAGAGAGTGAGAGGGGCAGGCAGGTAGAGAGAATGGGTGTTACAGGGTCTACAAATGAACTCCAGATGCATGAACCACCTTGTGCATCTGGCTTTCGTGGATACTGGTATTTCAATACTGGGCCCTTAGTCTTCACAGGCAAACACCTTAACCACTAAGCAATCTTTCCAGCTCCACAGATGAAATTAATAATAGTTCAAGATAAAAAAGGGGAGAAATACATATAGGATACTCTGAGAATCATAAAGGCAGCTGAGATTAAAGCCAGGAAGAGTGTATTGGGACAGAAACATTCATCAACTGTGTGTATAAATCAGTTCCTGACTTTGAGTTTATTCTCCAGATGAATATGAAATGTTTGACTATATTTAAAAGTACTAATATATATACAAAATAAAGCTCTTATTTGTAAAATAAGGTCTTTCATTTTTGTATTTTCTATTATATGTGAATATAATATGAATTATATTTATTTATTGATTTATTTATTCATTTGACAAAGAAAGACTGGGAGAGAGAGAGAGGAAGGGAAAGAATGGGCACACCAGGGCCACCAGCCACTGCAAACGAACTCCAGACACATGTGGCCCCTTGTGTATCTGGCTAACATGGGTCCTGGCGAATCAAACGTAGGTCCTTTGGCTTTGCAGGCAAACACCTTAACCACTAAGCCATCCTTTCAGTCCTGAATTCTAATTAAATTAAAAAAGTAGAAATCAGTTGGTAAAAAATATATGTATACTTTTGGTAGTCAAATATTCAAAATCATAAATGTAATCATTTTACAAGTATAGATTTTTATTTTCTAAAATGGATAAACTGAGGACATGGTAAGCATTGTATTTACATTTATCTTAATATTTTATGAAATTCTAGATCCTTTTTCTAATGTTATGTAATTTACTGGTATCTTATATGAATGGGGTAATATTGTAGTCATGAGGAAAGATTCAAGGAAGAATCTTAAGCTAAAGGAAGACTGAGATTATGCCTAGTTATTAGAAGCATAGAATGTTTCTCCTTCTGTATTATAGGCAATACATAGGTGATACAATATTGGAGAAATGCTCACAAAAAGACGATATGAAAATTTTCTCTCCATGTCTTCCATAGGGGCTCGGGAAGAAGGAAATGACATTGAGGACTTTATTCTTCAATTTTACCAGCCACAATATAATTCAATGACCCTCATACTAAATATGTAGATAAAAAAGGCTCAATTATGAAAAGACAGAAGCCTAATATCTGACTTGTTTTTTTTTTTTTT
>PVKW010016728.1:0-43538 GCA_004027895.1 Orientallactaga bullata | reverse complement strand
TACTCAGTCCTGCACTGAAGACCGGCACTGTGCTTGTACTCAGTTCTGCTCTGGAGACCCGCACTGGGCTTGTACTCCGTCCTGCTCTGGAGACCCGCACTGTGCTTGTACTCAGTCCTGCTCTGGAGACCGGCACTGTGCTTGTTTTACTCAGTCCTGCTCTGGACACAGGCATTTTCCTCTCCAGAAGAGCAGCCGACTTCCCCCGGGTCGTGTCTGAGCGTCTCTCATCTCTCTGCCCTGTGTCATCACACCTAAGCTCCAACCCGTCATTTAGGTCAAAATCACCGTACGTATAATGTCTTTCCTTGTTATGTATAAAATTTTCATCCTGTCCTTCCCAGACATTTTTTTTTTTTTACCTCACTTAAAATCTTCTCTTTTTCTATTTTTTTTTTTAAATTCATGTGTATTTTCCCTTCTGGTGTCCCTTCACACCTTGAGGACAATACCTGTGGTCGGTGCTTGTCTCTGAAGAGACCCACACCTGGCTGAGTCAATAGGGTTCCAGGCACAGGATGTGGTAAATGGCCATTCATGGCATGAGTACGTTCATATATGAAGCAAAAAGGCAACTGAAAAATCCTGTTGTCACAACTTCTCTATGGTTAAGTCACTCGAGCTTTGCAGTCTAACATGCTAAATTAAAAAAAAAAAGTAAAATAAGTCAAAGTGTCCTTTCACGACTTAAAAAATGGACTAGAAACCAAGTCAGGGGACTGTGGTTTTCTGTTGCTCAATTTTGTCTACCGTCCTCTAGAGATATTTTCATGAAATGGATATGAACAGTCCCTCCCTTGTGTGAAGGTCCTCTGTCACCTGCCGGGGAATATAGCTGATGGAAGAGAAAGAAAGATGCAGGGAAACCTGGCATGACACCTATTTCTCAGATTGTTTAGCATTCTGGACGCTAAAGTCCAGGCCGTGGAAATTAAGTGGAGTCTTGTCTTGAATGAGCCCTGTGAGGAGCAAGCTGCTGACTGTGGTCTGAATGCCCACCTCCATCTTCCCAGCCACTTCCTCTTCACTGCAGCCTCTGCTTCATTTCACTGTTGCTGACATTTCTCCTCAACCACTTTTCTTTTCTCCTCTCTGTCATAAGACAACTCCCAAAATACCTGAGGGTGTCGTCGCCCTTCTGTCCATTATCTTCCGAAGCCCCGAGCTGCAGACATTTATTTTCTGTAGACCTCAGTCTGCAAACAAAACAATAAACTCTGCGGCTTGTTATAACGGCAGACAATCTAAACTGTATTTCTCTTTGGCGGGCGGTTCAGAGACCTCAGCGTCTGGACTTTCCCCTCCAGGCTTTCTATTTCTCAAAAGTGAAATCATGGACCACTGATCATTTTTCATTCAACTGGCTTTCTTGATAATCTAGACCTTTGGGTTTTCTGACCATTGCCTGATGGTAACCAAAAAACTGCATACCAATGCAATTAGATTTATTATGGAAGTGGCTGGCTTTGAGCCAAAAGTTGCTGAAGAGGTAAAAAGTGGAATTTCAGAAAACTTAGAGATTGGTGGCATGAGCTACCCTTTCAAACCTTGTACTGCTCATAAAGGAGATCTTAATTAAGGATCAGCTCAAGTTACCTGAACCCAGATTGAACTGGGCCTGAGATGTGGTTGCTTAGTTTGCATTTAGTCCCGGATATTTCAAAATACTGCTCTTTCCTCCCTCGAATTGCACTTACCATTGTTCAGAAAAACTGATCAATAGAAAAACTCCCCAAATTCTAAGGCATCTTTATTTCATTTCGCTTGCATTCACAGGATAAAATGTAATGAGGGAAAAAATAATGAAAAGAGGAGGAGGAACAATGGGGAGTGCAGTTTTGGAATAAGCTTATTTTTTCTCTGTGTGTAATTGCTTAAAATATACACCCGTGCTTTATTCCACGAGATTTTGTCATTGTAAGAATGTAAGTGCTATTTGTCAGCGATAATATTTGGTATAAATACTTGACAGTTACAGTAAAATGTTTACCAAGAATGGAGAAATCATGTCAATGGCTTCCCCTGGAATGTGAGTCTGTTTATCACTGGTGATTATTTTCAGGTGCATGCGACATAAAATCTACTATTGTGGATTATCCAAATAGATATGTATTTATTTTTCTCCACATAGTCAGTGGGCCAAGGGAGAAATTCAAGAGGGAAAGGGTTGATTTGCAATTCTGTCCTGGATGCAGATCACAACTGTGCGCCTAGGAAGAGCCCTGCTATGTGTTTCTTACCCATATGGCTTAAGGGAGGAAAGGGTTCTTTAGGCTTAGGGTTGAGGTGGATACAGTCCACCATGGTGGGGAAGGGGTGGTAGCATGATCATGAACAATCTGAGCTCAGCAGTCAAGCAGGGCCATATGGGAACAGAGAGATGACTCAGCTGTGAAGAAGCACTTGCTACAAAAGCCTGCTATCCCAGGCTCAGTTCCCCAGTACCCCCGTATATCCAAATGCAATAAGTGGTGCATGTGACTGGAGTTCATCTGCAGTGGAAAGAGGCCCTGGTGTACCCATGCTCTCTCTCCCTCCCTCTCTCTCTTACCTTCTCTCTCTCACATACTCTCTCTCTTTCTGCTTGCAAATAAACAATTGAATACATATTATAAAGAGGGATATCATCCATCATTTAGCTCACTCTTTTTTTTTTAAATTCAGTACAGGACCCCAGCCCATAGAATTGTGCTACCCATAGTTAGGGTGTGTCTTCCCAGCTCAATTAGCCCAATCTAGAAAAAATCCCTCACAGACATGGCCGGAAGTTTGTCTCCTAGGTGAGTCTAGATCCTGCCTGCCGACCTGTCCATGTTGACCATTACAGAAGTAATCTAGGAACGTACAGTTCTCCTCTTACATCCTTACAGCGACATAAACAAATGGCTTCCTGGCCTTATAGCTCCAGAGACAAGTGGTTTGAGTGGCTGAGAAGTGCAGCTGGCTGCTTTACCTCATTTTGCCTGGGGTTTCCAAGGTGTGAAATAGGGATTATGCTACATCTACTCCAGCAGAAAGTGTGATAAGTAAGCTAATATTTGCTGTTATCAAACCTTCTTTGGGAAAGCAAAACTCTGTCTGTCAGGGAAGGGCTTCACGAAGCTGTGGTTTTGCAGACACCCTGATACATCTTTTTCCTTATCAGACTTATCGTTCTGAGCCTTGTACTTCAACATGATATCATCCTGCCAGTGCTGAACGAATAAGCAAATCTTGGTTGATGTAAAAGCATTTTTGGTTGAGCCCTGCTTTCTTGTTGCATCTTTGTGTACAGTATTATGATTTCTATAGAACCTAATAAAAGACCCAAAATATAGACTTTGAGTAATTCCAGTTTATACAGAAACAGGTTTTGGGCTGGAGAGATGGCTTAGCGGTAAAGGCACATGCCTGTGAAGCCTACGGACCCTGGTTTGATTCTCCAGGTCCCACGTAAGCCAGATGCACATGGCGGTGCATGCATCTGGAGTTCATTTGCAGTGGCTAGAGGCCATGATACACCCATTCTTTCTCTCTCTCTCCCTCCTTCTGTCTCTAATAAATAAATAAAAAATAATTTTGCCGGGTGTTGTGGTGCATGCCTTTAATCCCAGCACATGGGAGGCAGAGGTAGGAGGATCGCCATGAGTTCAAGGACACTCTGAGACTACATAGTGAATTCCAGGTCTGCCTGGGCTAAAAAAAAAAAAAAAAGAAGTTTTATGGTGCAGTCACCACAGTCACCACTTCTCTTCACCTTGTGATTTGGTTTTGCCTCAAGCTTGACTTTTACACAATAAAAGGAACATACTCTTACATTAATTCCAGAGGTCACAGTTGATCTGAGAGTTGGATATTTTTTCTTCAAAATCAACACATTGGGGCTCAGTGGGTAAAGTGCTTACCACACTAACATGAGGACTTGGGTTTGAAACAGACCCAAGTATAATGTCTGACACGGTGGGGAGTGCCTTTAATTCCAGTGCTGGGGAATAAAAGACATGGAATCTCTGCAACTCACTGACTAGCTAGTCTACATAAAGTCAATTCTAGTGCAGTGAAAGACCATATCTCAAAATGCTCAGATGGAGAGTGACTGAGAAAGAACCCCAAATGCCAACCTCTGGCCTTCACATGCATACACACAAATGCACACACATACATACGTGTACACACCTAAGCATACCACACACACACACAAACATATGCAAAAAACAAACCCTCACAAATTGTTATTTTGCTATTTCCCTTGGTCTTCTGGGAGTTTTAACTAGTGGTCAGTCTGTGACAACTCCTCATTGTCTCTGGAAACATAAAAAGCTGGGATCTGTAAATTTGTACGAGCACACATCTATATGGTCTCATAGGTGACTTCACTAAACTTAGTTTTAAGTTTTTTAATTGTTTGTTTTTTTCCGAGGTAGGGTCTCACTTCAGCCCAGGCTGACCTGAAATTCACTATGTCATCTCAGGGTGGCCTCGAACTCATGGCGATCCTCCCACCTCTGCCTCCTGAGTGCTGGGATTAAAGGCGTGCGCTACCACGCCCAGCTACACTAAACTTATTTTTATATCACACACACACACACACACACACACACACACACAGAATTGACATGCCATGCCTCCATCCACTGCAATCAAACTCCAGATGCATGTACCACCTTTGAATCAGGTTTCCTAGATTCCATCATCACAATTTATTAGCTGCATAATTTTGGCAACTTATCTAAGCTCTGTGCATCAGTTTCCTTGCCTATAAAACACAAGTTAAGATACTATCTCTCTCCTATGTCTATACTCATGATAAGTGAGATATTCCAGTGTAATATACAAACAGTGCCTGGCATATAGAAATCACTCACAAGAAGTACGACTATTATTCACATTGTTCTTTTTTTTCTTGTGTTTTTGAGACAGGATCTCACTATGTAGCTCAAGCTTTCCTAGAGCTCACATCCCATTTCCCCCTCTGCCTTCTGAAGGCAGATATTGACATATACCTTGAAACATGATTCTACCCCAGGAAAATTAGTAGTCAGTTCCATAGGAAAATTACCAAGCATTTATTTTTTTCCTGTTGTTTTAGATCAAAGATGAAGATTTAACTGAACCAACAGATATTGTGAAGTGATGATCAGCAACAATGGATCTTAGAGAAGGGTCAGGGCAGCACGGATGGGGAGAGGACAGTTTTGTATTTGGGATGTCCTTTCAGCGACACTGTCATATTCTGAAGTAGTGTGATTCACGTGGTACCACATATACTATGGCTTCACTAGACACTGCAGTCTTCAGTTTATGATGGTTTTGTTTGATGATCTCTCAATTTTCTGATAGTGTCCAAGTGATCTGTCCCTGTCAGAGCAAAATGCTGCTAAGGAAATGAGACACGCAGAACAAACAGGTAAAAGTTTGAGTCTAGTCAAGTCAAAGAACATAGACATCTCTTTCTTTTTAGTTATCCTACTTATGTCATGAATCATTCTCTTTCCAGAAGACACTGTGCGTTGTATTTTGAATTTTGACCCTTGCTGGGCTTTGTATAGCAAGATCTTCTCTTGTGATGCTGGGCAGTGGTGACATGCTGTTCAGCTCAAATGTTTGCTAGGTTAGATATAAGTGTGTTTTTGACTTATATTTCAATTTCTGATCAGTTCATCTGAAAATAATTCCATCATGAATTGAAGAGTATGTTTTTCTTTTCTTTTTTCTTTTGTCTTTTCTAAAGGTAGGAGCTCATTGTAGCCCAGGTTGACCTAAAACTCACTTTATAGTTCCAGGCTGGCCAAGTGCTGAGATTAAAGGTGTGTACCACCATGCCTGGCTTACATGTATATGCTTTTAAAAATATTTTTTTATCAGAGACAGAGAGAGAGAGAGAGAGAGAGAGAGAATTGCTGCACCAGGGCCTCCAGCCACTGAGAAACTCCTGATGCTGAGGCTGATCTTGGACTCCTGCCTCTAACTTTGGAGTGCCACCACACCAAGCTTCTAACTCAATGCAACTATATTAAGGCACTGCTCTTATTTGAAAAGCTGACTCACATATTCCTAACCAGTAATTCTTTAGTTCAAAAATTTGTGTACATCACAATTTTATTTTTTTCCAAAAGTTGTTGCCAGAGTCAATGGTAAGAACTCGGAACTGACTGAGTCATGCATAACTCATATTCATGCATTCTTCCACAGAATAGTAAGACGACTGGAGACTGACAGAGCTACATTATCTTTCTTCACATAGCAAGGTGTCTCCCGGTACCATTCCACAGACACAATTATGATTTGTCAGTCAAGCGATGTAAATATGGCAGTTCAATTTTAGTTATTTTAGGGAGCTTCCACACCGGTCCCATAGTGGCGACACCAGCTGATAGTCCTACCTGGTAGGTGTAAGTTTCTTTCCTCACATCCTCACCAGAACTTGATGCTCTTTGTTTTTGTGAATATGTATTTACTTAAATCTAGATTTCAGATACGAGTCTTTCCTCCTTGCCTTCCTGTTTCCCTTCCTCTACCTCCAGTCCCTCATATTCCCACTTCTACTTTCATGTCACCCCCCATGCACGGGTATGAAAATGCACACACATGTGGGTTCTGTGCATAAGCAATCTTTTTCTGAGCTTGAGTTATTTTGCTTAATGTGATGATTTCTGGTTCTATCTATTTCCCTGCACATAATATAATCTTATTCTTTTCAGATAAATAAAATTCCATTGTGTATACATATCATATTTTCTGTGTCCACTCATCCGTTGATGAACCTCTAGGCTGGTTGTATATCTTCTCTATTGTGCATATTGCAGGAATAAGATCAGGTATGCAAGTATCTCTGTGATTTGCTTAGACTCCTTCAGCTGTTTACCCAGGAGTGGTTTCTATATGTGTGATATGAAAATGGGAAGGGAATGGTTGGGAGTGGAGAAGATGGACCAGTGGTGGATACTGTGGGAGACAGACAGGATCAAAGGACAATGATTTATATGTGATAAAGAGACAATGCGTAAAGAACAATGTGAATACGAAATGGAAACATTCTTAATGTAAAATGAAATTTCACTTTTGGGGGCTTAGCGAAAGGATTGCGTAGAAGACAAACTTTTTAGTGAGGAGGTGGTATGTTGCAATCTGGACCCTCAGGAGCCAGTTAGCTATTCCACAAACCAGTTATGGCCTCTCCAGAAAGCCAGCAATACTCTTTATGGCTCAATTTTTCCTTGGTCGATGAGGTCAATGGTGATGCTTAGCTCATACCCCCGAATAAATACAACTGTCCTTGGCTGATAGATTAGTATGTCCTCAGCAAGTGATGTTGACATGACCTTGCATGCATATGGTGTCTTGCACACATGTTACATACAGGCGTGTGAAGGAATGACCAGTGTTAAGAGTGATATGGAAGTCGCTCTTTGGACACCCACTAAAAGCTGTGGAAAAGTCCCAATAATTCATCTTAAAATCTAGCTTTCTGGGGCTGGAAACACAGCTCAGTGGCAGAGCATTTGACTGGCATATGGAAAGGAAACAGGCAAGATTTCTAGATGCGTAAAAGATACCCTAGGTCAATACCACTTTGCTTCTCTAAACAAATATTGAATTCCCAGGTCAGCAAATATCCTGGGACTTTCCCAAAATCATTTATTCTGATAATTGTGACTTTGTAAAAGGATTTGCAGTGTAATTGAGAACAAGGATTTATTAATAACTATTTGGAAAGGAAAGAGTAGGACACTGTAGTCCACTTAATAACATATACAAACATACTCTGTTATTAAACATGCAACACCCGATGTTCTTTATTAAAATAAAACATTTCATTGAATGTGGTAGCGTATAAATTATTGATGGGCTTATTTTAACAGTTTCCCAGCGGAAAATCCTGCATTTTTTATTTGTAAAGCACAGTATTCCCTTTCTGGATAAAACCATCTCCAGGTAGTGAGTTTCTGTTCTTGCTGTTAGCTTTTTATGACCCTCACATAAAGGCAAGTTGGCTTAATTCTCTGTTTTCTAACCCAGAAAAGATGGGTTATAAGATTATGTTTTCCCAGATGATTTATGCTGATTCTTCTAAGGAAAAAAAAAAAAACAATTTTAAAGGATAATTTTCAAAATGTTTTTCAAGCACCTACTTTTTTCCCTATGATTTCCAATGCATAAATTCTTAAAGCTCAAGGCTTAAAATTTTATATATTCATTTCAGAAATAAGTACTGGAAACATTAGTTTGTTACTCACTTGAAATAAAAACTGAATAACATTGCCTGTCTTGAGACCTTCACAAATTGGATTTGAAATATGCAGGGTTTTGACCAGGTATTCATTTGTGATAGGCATTTTTCTATTTCAAAATAAAATTGCATATCACCCAGAAAAGCAGTAACTAAAAACCTTGGGAGAATTAATTTGAATATCTTGATGGGAGAAAGGTGTTTGTATCATGTCACACAAATCTCTCTTCAGAAGATAACCTAATGAATACTATAAAGAAAGATTCCTGGTGTGGTAAAATTTGGGATTTACTAAGAAAGTCTTAGTGGACTTCCATTACCAAAGGGTACCTGACTTTACCCCACTGGCCGTGGCATCTCAAATAGTCATCGTTAATGCCATTCCTCATGGTTAGCTCTTTTAAAAACTTTGTGTGTAGGGATGGAGAGATGGCTTAGTGGTTAAGGCGCCTGCCTGCTAAGCCTAAGAACGTCAGTTCCAGTCTCCAGGTCTCACGTTTAGCCAGATGCAAAGTGACTCAAAGGCGCAATGCTGCACTTGCCCACAAGGAGGCGCACACAACTGGAGTTCATTCACAGTGGCTGAGAGGCTGCTGGTGCACCCATTCTCTATCTGTCTTCCTCTATCTCACTGTCTCTCTCCAAAAAAAATAAAAAAAAAAACTTTGTGTGTATATGTGCATATGTATGCATGTGAATTGTGTGGGTGCATATGTATATATGTCCATGTGTATTTGGAGGTTAGAAAACAATCTTGGAGCCGGGCGTGGTGGTGCACGCCTTTAATCCCAGCACTCGGGAGGCAGAGGTAAGAGGATGACGGTGAGTTCAAGACCACCCTGGGACTACATTCCAGTTCAGCCTAGACTAGAGCAAGACCATAACTCAAAAAACAAACCAAAAAAAAAGAAAACCTTGGATGTCATTCCTAGGAATACAGGCCACATTCTGTGAGACAGGGTCTTGTATTAGCCTGCAAATCACTAATTATTTATACTAGTTCTTCAGTGAGCCCTAGGCATCCTCCTCTTTATTCTTCCCCAGAACTGGGGTTACAAGTGCGCCTCCATACCTGGCATTTTACATGTGTGCTCGTGATCCAACTCAGGATCTCATGCTCATGAACCAAACACTTCAGTGACAGTCCAGCATATGAAGGTGAACTCTTAGACTGGCATTTCAACTGGGTTAAGCTTCCAGTTAACTAGATAATTAATCAGTGATGGATTTGTGCATATAAGTAGCAGTCCAAATACTTTATTATTGTGAGACAAGGCGCAGACACTTTGATATGAGTGCTGCTGTGATTACTTCCTCCTCACCCGATGTTCTTTATCCCCTTTGTGTCCATGAGCATAAGCACTGTATGTGACAAAACACTTTTAACTGGGCTTACATTTTCCAAATTGTTATTTTCTCAAAAATATACATGCATATATATACACATATAACATATAACTAAAACTTAGAAATTTCCATGAAAAATCAACACTATTGCACTTCAAAGCATACAAATCAAGAAAGGGAGGAAGGAAGGGAGGAAAACAAAATAAAAAAAGAACGAGGGAAGAAAGGTAGTGAACAAAAAAGGAAGGAAAACCATAGACTGGGATTTGCAAATCAAATATGTAACCCTGAAACATCTGAATTTGATACCCAAATGTACAATAACTTACCATACAATAATAAACAAGCAATCCACTTCCAAAACAAGCAAAGGATTCAGATAGATCTTTCTCCCAAAAAGATCTCTGAATGACCAATAAGCAAGCAAAAAATGATCAATGTCTTAGGTCCCATGGAAGAAGAGTATCAAAACCTCATTGAGAAGTGATTTTCATGCTCATTAGAAGCGGTATTATCAGAAGACAGGGAACTAAACACTAAGTGAGAGGGTTGAGAGGTGTAATGCAAAATGGTGTTGTCATTATGTAAAAAAACATGCTGACAGGTTATCAAAATATTAACATAGCCTTGTTATATAGTCCATGTCTTCTACTCTTAACTAGATGTACAAGAAAATGAAAAACCAAGTCTACCAGACTGAAGTCGTATACCAGACTGAATCTACCAGCATTTCTGTCAGCCTCAAATAGGAAAGAACTCAAATATACATCACATATTGAATGATGAATAAATATGGCATAACTATACAATGAGAGAATATTCACCAATGAAAGTATGCATATATGTGGCAATGAACATGAACTTCTAAGACACTGGGATAAATGAAGAAGCTACATATGGTGATGGCATAATTCATTTATGTGAAATAAATGCAGATCTATAAGGGTAAAAAGCAGGCTAGGTTTTTTCCTTGGCTTGGGATAAGGATGGACACAGAGTTTGTTTGAGGTAATAGCAAATACTTTATACAATAAGATGGAGGTCATGTGCATACGATTTTATAAATATAAAAAAACATTCAGTTATACTATTAAAATGGTTCAATTTTCTGGTTTCTAAATTCTATCTCAATGCAATAGTTAAAAAAAATTCAATAAATTTCAGAAATGTAGAAAATTTTACCAAAGAGAAAGAAATCACCCATAATCATCTTAGGCAGCCAAGTTTAATAATGGTTCATTTTTGAATGTTACATGTTAACTTTTACAATCTCATTTACAAATATTATTTATTATTTATTTAACAACAAGGATACTTTGAAGCCTTCTCCTATGTCCTCGATGCTGAGGTACGGAGCAGGAGGTGATCTGTGGGAAGTTCATGGAGCTGTGTGCATGGTGGGGTATAATTATAATAATCATCTTTCAAGTGTAGTTTGACGATCACTGAGAGGTACAGGGAGTGGAGACGTCACAAATGGGTTAAGTTGGACTGTGGCATCAAAGAGATTCTACAGACCTAACCTTTTAATTTGTTTAGTGCCGGTGTCATTTTCTTGATTTTGGAACCTCAGTATTGGAGTGGCTTGAAATGTGTTCTTCCAAAAAGTACATCTGGGAGAGTTAACACCAAGTACCTCCAAAATGGCCTTACAGGAGTCACTATAGGTGTAATCAAGTTAAAATTACATCATAGGAGTAGACTCTAACCAGATATGGCTGAAGTTCTTTGGGACAGGGGCCTCAGCGGTAGAGTGAAGTTCTGGGTACAATCCCTAACACTGTACAATTATTTATTTATTTGAGAGAGAAAGAGAGAGAGAGAATAGGTACAGCAGGGCCTTCAACTGTTGCAAATGAACTCCAGATGCATGTGTCCCTTTGTGCATCTGGCTTACTTGGGTCCTGGGGAATCGAACCTGGGTCTTTTGGCTTTGTAGACAAGCACCCCAACTGCTAAGCCATGTCCAGACCCTGTATTTTTTTATTTAAGATTGTAAAGAGATTTGGACACATTGATACACTGAAGGAAGATGTGAAGACCCAGGAAGCCACTGACCATCCAAGGATGCCTCAGGCTACTAGAAGCCAGGAGTTAGGCATTTCTCAGAAACCTCCTCTTGCCTTCAGAAGTGGCCAACACCTCTTAGGCAGAGAGTGTGGACTTCTGCCCTCTGGAAATGTGTGATTGTGAACTTCTATTGTTTGAGCTACCCATTTTATGGTGCCTTGTTCAAGAACCCCTAGGGAACTAAGACAAATATCTCCATTTCTTAAAATCTTATTGCCTTAATCAAAATCTACAAGTCTTACCTTCAGTGTGTTTGAAGACCATCCAACCAATTCTTTTTTTTTTTTTTTTTTGGTTTTTCAAGGTAGGGTCTCGCTGTAGCTCAGGCTGACCTGGAATTCACTATGTAGTCTTAGGGTGGCCTCGAACTCACAGTGATCCTCCTACCTCTGCCTCCCGAGTGCTGAGATTAAAGGCTTGCGCCACCATGCCTGGCCCAATGCATCTTTTTATTTCTGGCATATGATTTAATTTTATTTCCATTGTTATTGTTTTTAAAAAATAATTTTAGGCTCATAAAACTGCTGTGAAAGACTTGTTCTGGAAGATGGATGAGACCAGCTTTCTCAATTCTTGGCACTACATAGGAAACAAATATAAACACTCTGAAAGGTTCAGAGAAGATCATATGGATTTATAGATCTGGGACAAGGAATGGCATGGAGGTGAGTTTCCTAGGTTTTCTACAAGTTAGAACAAGATAGAATGGTCTTTTCAATAATTGATGCTGGAGTAATTGCATATGACTTTTGGTATAAGCTTAATGTCTTTCCTCAAAAATTGTTTTCAAACCAGTAATATGCTTAAATTTAAATTAAAAAACCTCAGATTTCTAGTAGACATATGTGAAAATACATGTAATCTGGAGTTTGGTGATGCACTTTTAGATAAAATATGAATACACAATTTTATGAAAGACTTGATAGATGTATTTAATTAAACTGGAAAGCTTCTGCTCTGTGAAAGTCACCTTTAAGAGAATGGAAGTGCAAGTATAGGCTGGAAAGTGTATTTACAAGACACACGTGTAATGAAAGACTTGTATCTTAAATATGCAAAGAACTCTTAAATTTCAACAAGAAGGAAAAAAAAATTGGCATTATCACATATTGCTTTCTTTGTCAACTCATCTTCCTATGTGCAGAATATTTTTTGTGTTGTCCTGGAATTCTAAATAAGCCTTGTAATTTAATCTCAGGCTATCCTCTGTACTACCAATCCTTTGTACCCAGACCCCTTCTATCCGGGTATTTCCAGCTCATGTTCTATCCCGAGGGCATGCCGTCCTCTCACACCATGCGTCACTATTGCTTCCAATAGATCGCTACGCTGTATATTATTTTAGAAACATGTTATTTTTGACTTATGAGTAAGAGAATGAAAGCTTTTACTTTATTCTCTTTATTCACTCTCTGAGGCCCTTACTTTCTTTTTGTTTTTATGAGTTTCTGGTCTTTACAGTCTTACTTCTCCCTGAAGAACTTCTTTTAACTTTTTTTTTTTTTTAAGGACAGTCATATGGCCAACAACATCTCTTCAGTTTTTGTTTGAGAAAATCTTTATCATCCCATCATTTTAAAGGAGAATTTTTCTGGGTTTAGAACTGTTCGGTTTTTCCTTCCAGTACTTTAAATATGAGTTCTGATGAGAAATACACTGTAATTCCTACCTTTTACTTATTTATAGTGTGTGTGTGTGTGTATGTGCATGTGTGAGTGTTTGTTGGCTTTTTCAGGATATTTTATTTGCCTTTGGTTTTATGCATTTGAATCAGATGTACCTGATAAATTAGTATACTTTCATTAATATAATGAAACATATATATATATATATATATATATATATATATAGATAGATAGATAGATAGATATAGATAGATAGATGTAGATGTAATGTCTATATGTATGTATATATGTACACATATACAATTTATATATATATATTGTGTAGCATATATTGTGGACTGAAGTTATGGGGTCAGAAAGTCAAAATATTGTACAGACTCTTACTAGGACACCTTTGGATGAGTCATGGTGATAATTATGGTGGACATGTGTATGGGAGGAAGAGAAGCCAGGGAGGCCGAGACCCCCACACTTCTTTCTAAATGCACGTCTCAATGACTTTCTTAAGACCTTTTCTCTTGGGCTGGAGAGATGGCTCAGTGGTTAAGAGCACTTCCTGTGCAAGCCTGAGGACTGAGGAGTCCGGAGAGACCACTTGAGGTTCATCCTCAGGATCCACATAGACAGTGGGGCGTGGCCATGTTTGTCTTCCCAGGCTGGTCGTGTCGGAGGGCAGAGAAGGGATGATCACTGGGGCTCACTGGGGCTCACAAGAAAGCAACAAGCTCCAGGAGCAGTAAGAGACTCTGGCAACAATAAGAATACGTCCAAGAGTGATGGAAGGGAACACCCAGCTGTCCCCTCTGGCCACCACAGGTGAGCACACCCCACTGCAGGTGAGTACATGGGGTGCTGCCTGGGCACATGTACGTGTGTACACCCACGCCACACCCCTCTTCTTACAGGCCCCACCTCCCAACCTCACCATGCCGAGGACCAAGCTTCCAGCGCTCGTCCAAATGCACCCAGAAGAGAGGTGTTCTCACGTCTACAATGTTTATTCTGTTGGTGCTTTTGAGTTTCTTCCAACTATGGGTTTCACTTGACATTATTTCTGGAATATTCTCAACCATGACATAAATATATCTTTATCTCATCTTGTGATGTTCCAGTTGCATAGTCCTCTCTCTATATATGTATCTGTGGTTTCTGGATCTATAAATTCAAATTACTTCAAATCAAACATATTCAAAATATTTTTATTGAACAAGTATAAATGTTCTCTTATAATTACTTCCCTAGGCAATATAGTGTAACTATTTAAATAGATGCATATTGAAGGAGACACTGCAGGAAATATAGTACTGATTTGAAATGCAGGGAGGATATAACGTATTGAAATGCTCATAATTTTTAAAATGAAGTACTTGCAAGTCTGTGGAGTTTGGCAGATACAATTCAAGAGCAATATTGATGGATTTTTGGTAGTTGAGTATACAAACTAGTTTCAGGATGAGAAATCCAATAAGCCAGTCTTATAGGGACCCTGGAATTGTTTACTTGTTACTTCACTTTCCCTGAAACCAGTCTCCATGGACACCAAAAGACTACAATATGTATAATACACCTTTTAAAATATCCAAAGTTCATAAATGCGCATTTACTTGTTGGTTTATTTTAGTCTATTTTCATTTTAATTTAAGAAATAGTTTGTCAGTATCTAGTTTACTTTAAAGCCATCAAAGGTTCATGTATATTACAGTGTTAATTTTTTTGTGTGTTCATGTTTGTGAATGCATGTGTATATGTGTATGGAGCAGAACATTGGGTGTCAAGCCTCAGGAATACTATCTTATTTTTTAATACATTGTTTATTTGCAAGCAGAGAGAGACAGAGAGAAGACACACATGAGAGAGAGAGAGAGAGAGAGAGAGAGAGAGAGAGAAAATGGATACATCAGAGCATCTAGCCACTGCCAAAGAACTCCAGATGCATGCACCACTTTGTGCATCCGGCTTTACATGAGTACCGGGGAACTGAACCGGGGTCATTAGGGTTTGCAGGTAAATGTCTTAACTGCTGAGCAATCTCTCCATCCCTATATCATCATCTTCTCCTCCTCCCCCCCCCCCTCTTCCTTTTCCTCATCTTCCTTCTTCTTTTTGAGACAGGAACTCTTGCTAACCTGAAACTCACCAAGTAGGCTAGACCGACTGGCAAGTGAGCTCCAGGGATCCATCTGTCTGCCCAGCACTGGGGTTTGCAAGCACGCTCCACAACGACAAGCTTTCTTTTATACAAACATGGGTTCTAGGAATTGAATGCAAAACTAGCGCTTACCTACTGAACCATCTTTCCAGTCCTACAGTGTTTTTTTTTCTTTAAATGAACATTTCTTTTGGATTTTTCCTTAGAGTTTTCATTTCTCTGTTTATATGACCCTCCTGCCTCTGTATGTTAAATACCTCTTCCACTTGAGCCCTTAAAATAGTACACATGCAGGTTTAAATTCTCTAATAATTTAATATCTGTGCCATATTTGAGTCTGATTCTAATGCTTGTCTTGGCTTACTTTGTCTATTCTAACAGCTGGTATTGTTTTCATTTGATATGAATTTAGACTTTTTTTTTGTGGAAAGTCAAATTTGTTGTGTTTGCTTTTAGCAACTGTGGTAAATAGGTCCTTGTTGAAAGATATTTCATTTCCTTCATATGAGTTGCACTGTGTTTAGTTTTTACTTTATCTGCATGTGTTCGTCTTCTAGTTCAGCTTCCCTTTTTTTTTCTCTCTCTCGCTCTCTTTTTTGGCTTTCTGCAGAGAGATGCTCCAATCCTGTGGTTCTTACCTGCTTTTCTCACATGGACCCCCCCCCCCCAACTGTTTGCACTTCTGAAGTGTGCAGGTGGGAAGGTACCATAATCTCAAGATTGAATCTTAGTCTCCTGGGTTTCTGGCCTATACCTTTTCCGACTCTTTCTTTGGGATTTTACCCCGTGGAAGAAATGACACCCAAAGGTTGAGGAGGAGGAAAATGAAGAGCTCATTCCTCCAGGGGTGACATGACACATCTGCTCCTCTTAGGAAGGAGGCTGTAAGTGCTCCTCTCAATGGTTTCTCTTTACTTCCTCTTGCCACCACCGTAGGACAACTTGCTCAGAAGCTACCACGAGAACCTGGGAGGGCTGGTGAGGTAACGACCACAAAAGCTTGGGGTTCCTATAAGACTCTAGCTCGCTGGATGTTTCCTTCTCAGACAAGCTCAACGACAACAAAATCATTAAATTTGCTTTCGAAAGTTATGGTTCCAGTATTTTCTCCAGCCACGAATTTCTGGATTTTTCTGTGTGTCTAGAGTCATAGTCATTTTCTCTTAGACCTCAGGTTTTTGATAGCCCTAAGAAAATTCATTCGTTTTTCAACTGATAGCATTCTTACAAGAATGGAAGTGATTTGTTCCAAGATCTTTTAAGATTTCAAAGATGAAACAAGAAGTCCCTGATGAACAGATTTCAACTGGGTGCAAAAATAATTCCTTAAAGGCAGTCTTTTTGACAAATGATATTAGGACAATTGGATTCTATAGCCAATAAAAATAAAATAAAATGGATAGATAGGGCCTCATAAACATTGCAAGCATTTTTCTTCACAGGAGTTATTACGGAGATGAAAAAGACAACTAGGAAACAATATTCTCAAACAGAATACTCAACAGAGGAATTATATGAAGAGTGCAGAAAACGACTCAAAATTCAACAATAAAAACCCCCAAACATCAATTAGAACCCGAGCACATAGGGAGGTGTGAAAGGAGGAAAATCCATAGATGGTGGAAAAAGCACATGGTCAGGCGTGTGACATTAGTCACCAAGGAAATACGAATTTGAACCACAAGTGGGAGGAAGTTCCTGAGAGCTGTGCTGGGGGGGGGGGAGGGAGGGCGATGTCCAGAGCTTACAAACATCATGTGTCTGTCACCAAAACATGTGGAGGACAGATTAGTGGCTGATGGGGGATGAAGACCCTGTGAGTAGGAAAGAATGGAAGGACATGGAAGGACAATGAGGGATCCCAGTGTCGATAAGTGCCCAGAATTCCAACTGCATTGATGCTGGTTTCCAGGCTGTAGTCTTGCACTGTTTTGTAAGGTAGCTCTGTATGAGGAAACTGCGTAAAACACACACACAAGAAATGCCTTCACTATGTTGTACAGCTGCGTATGACTGTACAATTGTCTTGAAAAGTTCTTATTTTAAAGGAGAGGCAGAAAAAAACAGAACCAGGAAGTCCTCTCTATCATTTATGTTTTGCTCCCCTTCTTGCTTAACGGTCCACCTGCATGCCCGTTGTGTACCTGTGTATGCACACATGTCTATATATTCATGGTTTTATTTTGTCAAGTGTTTGAGAGTGAGTTATAAGCATAATGCTAATTTACTGACAAATATTTTGTGAAAGAAAATAAAGGTGTGTAAGGGGCCTTGGGAGATGGCTCAGCAGCTAAAGGGTCTTGCAAAGCAAGCCTGTTGGCCTAGGTTCAATTCTGCAGCACCCATGTGAAGCTAGATGCACATTTGTTTGCAGTGGCAAGAGACCCTGGCATGGGCCCCCCACACTAATAGATAAATAAATAAACTTAACAAGGGTACTCTCTCACATAGCTGGAGTACACATATGAAATCAAGAATTTAACAATTGTAGTGCTATTATGTAAATGATAGACATTTCCCAATCATCTTTTCAAAAAATATTCTATTTATTTATGAGAGAGAAAGGAGAGAGACAGAGAGAGACAAACCCCAGACATACATACCACCTTGTGCGTCTGGCTTCATGTGGGTACTGGGGAATCAAACCCTGGTCTTTAGGCTTACCAGGCAAGTGCCTTAACTGCTGAGCCATCCCTCCAGCCTTCAACCATCATTCCTTGATTTAGGATTTAATCTAAAATTTGGCTTTGCAGCATTGCTTAATCCCTTTTAATCTGGACAAGTTTCCTCAGCCTTCTTTGCCCTGCAGGCCCTGGATGCTTTTTGAGGAGTGCTGGCTGAGGCTACAGCGTGTCCCTCTCTCAGGATTGATTGCATTTCTCCACTATACTGACAGGTTGTGCACCTACGACAAGCATATCCAAGCAGCTGTGTGGATTCCTGTTTGGTGTCCCATCTCAGGAGTTCTGACACTGGTCAGTACAGATGTGTGCCAGGTGCTGCCCTGCACACACTGGTTTCCCCCCTTTGAAAAAGTGTCTTTTGTGGGCAGATGAACTTGCATTTGAGAGATCAGCAGCGGTTGATTAATTCTGAATCTTGATTTCTGGTACAGGATGGAATCTCAGAGGGAGAGAAGCTGTCCATGGGAAGTCTCTGAGCTCCAGTCCTGGAGTTTTAGAAGAGAGATGTCTGAGCTGCGTGGGCCACTGAGTAGATGGAGGGACAGCCGAGCTGCTGGTCAGCAGGTGCAGGGCCGCATAGAGCCTCCAGACTCTGCTGAATGCGGGCATTTCAAACTCATTCCAGTTCAGAGGGGGAAAAATACACACAGATGTAAAGATGCAAGCAGAGAAGAACGGAGGAGGGGGGCCTAGAAAGGAAATAAGGAACAGAATCACACATGCCACACATAGAAGGGAGACTTTGGGACGGAAGGGAATCAGCAAGAGGGGGAGGAGATATGAGGGAAGGCACGAGAGACATATAAGACCAAAGTACAATGATGTCACATATGAAAATCCCATAATACAGTGCATTATTATGTATGCTAACTAATGATAAAAATAACTAAAAAAAAGAGTGGTATAACCAAATGTGTTTGCTAACAAAATCATTCAGGCTCTATCCAGAATAGATCAGATGTTCAGAAAGTAACTTATATTTTACATCCAATCCTTTCATCTTTGTTTATTTTTGGTACACGATGTGGCATAAATATATAATTCTTTTACTTTATACATGGTTACTTTTCTTGGCATCACTTAATTTAAAAAAAATAGGTCATTTTGTTTTGATTTATATTGTTATGGAAACACATATTTATTCTATGAAAAAAATATTTTAAGTATCTACTATATTTCAGTGTTTATTCTAGAAATTGTGATTCAGAAAGGGAATAAAACAGACAAAATTTCCCAGTTTTTGTGAAATTGCATGCTGTAATATTTATTTTGGAATAATTAGATAATGAAGATTGCTACTTTAAAATCTCTTCCAAGGCTTAGTCTATGTATACAGTTGTATGCATTTATGTATCAATTTCAGTCTGTGCCCAATGGTAGATTTATGAATATATTTTTTTAGATCGAAAACTTATAAGCTCTCAGTGAGTAAAATTACACTATTAAAAACATTGATAGCCGGGCGTGGTGGCGCACGCCTTTAATTCCAGCACTTGGGAGGCAGAGGTAGGATTGTCGTGAGTTTGAGGCCACCCTGAGAATACAGAGTGAACTCCAGGTCAGCCTGAACTAGAGTGAGACCCTACCTCGAAAAAACAACAACAACAACAACAACAACAACAACAAACATTGATGCATGTTATTATAAACACCAATACAACTTAAAATTTTCTTTTAAAGTTGTGTAGTATATTTTATTTTATTTTTTTAAAGTCCATGCTAACTACTCCTGTGGCAACCTTGTTTTAAAATCTTTTCTTTCTTTCTTTCTTTGAGAGGGTGAGAGAGAGAGAGAGAGAGAGAGAGAGGGAGAGAGAAAGACATACACACAGAGAGAGGATGGGTGTGTCAGGGCCTCCGGCCATTGCAAACAAATTCCAGATGTGTGCACCACCTTGTGCATCTGGCTTACGTTGGTACTGTGGAGTCAAACCGAGGTCCTTTGCCTTTGCAGGCAAACACCTTAAGTGCTAAGCCATCCCTCCAGCCCTGATATTTCACTTTTATGGTCATTTTTACTTGCTATACATTGAATGTCTCACCCTGTTCTTAACTGTTCTTTAACAATATAATTTTGATTTCTTTGTACTACTCTGTTGTATTACTGTACCATAAATTATTTAGCCAATCCCATTTTCTTGCTAAAACAGAGTGATGGAATTGAGGGAGGTGAATCATTTGTATTGTACAGGGAGGGCATTTCTTTTTCTCTAGAATAGGACATATAGTACAGAGCAGTTCTTATGCAGCCAGTTTACTAAGAATGGGAGATCTGTAGGGAGAAATGTAAGACTAAGAAGAGAGATGACTATAGATGAGAGGAGGCATATAAAAGTGCAATGGTTTTATCATCCAAGAAGAGAGGTGACCAGAAGTTGTGGAGATGGCTTAGTGGTTTAAAAAGGTACTTTCTGGCAAAGCCTGCTGACCCAGGTATGATTGTATCTAAATAAAGCCAGATGCACAAAGTGATGCATGTGTCTGGAATTCATTTGCAGTGGCAACAGGTCCTGGTGTGCCCATACTTGTCCTCTCTGTCCCTCTCTCTCTCTTATATTTAAAATAGAGTGAGATGACAAATGTAGTCCTACAACATGGATCACTGAGAAAGCTTATCAAATCTGGTAACCAATACTTAATTTTAAGCTGTTCTCGTGCTTTGAAAGTTCTCCAAATTATTGAAGAGAAATGAAATTTTTGCCGAGATGTGCACCAAAGGTCCAAGGTCTATAATTTTGGTAAACCTTAATTTTGAAGCACAGTGTGTATCTCTAGTACCATTACATATTGTGACGTTATTAAACTCTAAGAGAAAAACATTGTATTGTCCATTTAGAGGCCACGTGCTACAGTGGTCAGGAATGCATTAGAATTTGGGTTCTACTACTGGTCTTCTGTGCAATTTGTCAGCTGTCTAAGAATTCAGTTTCCATGTACATTTGCATGGGAAAAGAATTCATACCTTGCACTCAGGGCTATGATGAGGAATAAACAAGCTTGCGCATCGGCACATTGGTTGGTAATCAGCAGGTGAGTGTTGAGCACAGGGATGATGGTGATGGTTGTGGTGATTTGGAGGACACCCAAAGCTCTGCATAGACATTGCCATGTTGCCTTCTGTAGAGAATAGAGTGAATTGACTAGGCCATACCACCCTGAGAGGACCCTATCGGGCCTTACCATGGGTATGGTTAGTACTGGGATAGGAGCATACTGAATCATATTTCTACGATTGTATATGGCCATCTGCTCCCCTTCACTGATGCTTGGAATTGTGACTTGTCAATCATTACTGATTGGAACTGAACACCAAGTGTACATCTGGTGACAATTTATTGAACTTCCTTACTTACTCTGCACAGCTCATTTTGTTCATCACCAGGGCGGGCAATGACTTCAGCACTGATCCTTTCTGATAAGCTTACAGTGCAGTGTATGGTCCTCTTTGCTCTTTCCAACCCAAGGCAAGTGCTATCAGGCTAGCTCTTGCTCCAGGACAAGGGCGATGTGGTCGTTTGATTCAGGTGTTCCCTATAATGTTATGTGTTCTGAATACTAGGTCCCCAGCTGGTGGCAATTTGGGTATTGGATCCTCCTGTAGGTGATGTATTGCTTGGGTCAGGCTTATGGTGTTATAGTCAGCTTCCCCATGCTAGTGTTTGACACACTCTCCCGTTGCTGTTGTCCACCTGATGTTGGCCCAGAGGTGATGTCCACCTTCTGATCGTTCCGTAATTTACCCCTGCTGTCATGGAGCTTCCCCTTGTGTCTGTAACCCAAGATAAATCCTTTCCTCCCACAAGCTGCTCTTGGTCAGGTATTTTATTTATTTATTTTATTTTTATTTATTTATTTATTTTATTTTATTATTTTATTTTATTTTGTGCCAGCAATATGAAGTCAACTGCAACAGTTGACCATATGACTATGATTTCACTTGGCTGACAACTTAGAATTTTGCCCACACACCCAATCCTTGGCACAAGGGAAGAGGAATGTGATTTTTATCAGCCTCACTACTGGAAGGTGGATGTGATGGTTAAGTTTGTATCAACTTGATTTGTTTAGGAATCCACAGACATTCCTCATAAGTGTGTCTCTGAGGCTGCCTCTAGGAAGAATCCTTCCCCCAGGGTGATCAAGGTACCACAATCTGTATTAGTCAGGGTTCTCTAGAGGAACAGAACAGATAGAATGAATTGTATTAAAAGGGAATTTATTAGCTTACAACAGTCCAGCAATAACAGGTTGCAGGCCCGAGAGTCAAGGAACCCAGTAGCTGCTCAGTCCTTGAGGCTGGAGGCCTCAGCAGTCCCAATCTGGCACTGAAGGCCTGGAGGTGTCCTGGAGAGATGCTGCTCTTCAGTCCACTCTGGTCTTCAGTCCACACTGAAAAGCAGCAAGCAGCAAGTACCAAGCAGCAAGCACCAAGCAGAGAACACACCGGCAGCCAGGTGGGAGGAGAGAGAGAGAGCCTTTCTTCCCAGAGCTTCTTTTTATCAACCAGCCCCCTCCTCCAAGAGGGGCCGCCCACTCTGGGGGAAGGGCTCACCCTGGGGGAAGGATTCTTCCTAGAGGCAACTTCAGAGACACACTTGTGAGGAATGTCTGTGGATTCCTAAACAAATGAAGTCGACACAAACTTAACCATCACCGTGGACAAGGCGGGGGGGTGGGGGTGGGGTGGGGGGAATCCTGGATGCATTGAGAGTAGAAGATAAAGAGATGTAGATCTCAAATGCTTCAGTGAGCTTTGTCCAGTGTGTGTGTCTTCTCACCAAGGTGCCCAAAGATGGCTTCTTGGTTAATGAGATTTGCACTCACAGGGACAGGAAGAATTAAAACTGTGCTCTGGGCATCTAACAAAAATCCATTTATTAAAAAATTTTTGTTGTTGTTTTTTTTTTTGAGGTAAGATTTCACTCTCATCCAGGCTGACCTGGAATTCACTATGTAGTCTCAGGGTGGCTTCGAACTCATGGTGATCCTCCTACCTCTGCCTCCCGAGTGCTGGAATTAAAGGGGTGTGCCACCATGCCCGGCCAAAAATCCATTTATTAAATACCATGCTCAACGCTATGAATCCAATCACAATGGCATTTTCTGTTACTTCAAAATCACCCTGAGATCTCAGAAGTTTGTATAAATACCTAGCATAGAATTTGGCCTGTTCTTCTAGTCGACATCTGTTTCAGAGACATCCTTAACTGTTTCCTTCTCTCTCTTTTTTTTTTTGTCTTAATAGTACTTTATATCCAACTTTACGATAGCACAATATAATACATGAACTTCGAGTTACTCAAGGATAGCACTTTGGTGAAAATTAATCTTTGTGTGGCCAGCAGCTAACACAGACTTTGGACAAGAAACAGAAAATATTTATTGAAATAACATTTCTTTTAAATTGTTTGGGTTTTGTCTCTCTCACTGAACTGGGAACAACTTTGTGACAAGAATCATATAGTATACATTTTAGTGTGAAAGCTATCAGGGACTCTCTCCTTTAGCTTTCATTTTCTTGGTTTTCTAACTTGTCTGAAGCAGCAAAAATAAATTTCCTGGCTCACAGAACTGAATAGAACAAGGCAAGATCTCGCTTCAGGTCAGGCTACAAGAAGAGACTCGGGCTGCTCAAAGTGCCTTGTGTCTGTCTTTCTCCACTGCTCAGGTCTGTCTGTTCCATCTCTGTCCACTTCATTCCCAGATGGCATCTCTATGTATATTGCAGCATTACTTGCAGGACAATGTGGGCCTGGGTCCTCCCAACGTCACATTCAACGGAAAAGAGAGACAACCCCTTTTCCAGCAGTTCTCAAAAAAGCCCCCATGCTTACTTTGAAGGTCCAGCTTAAAGTGCCCATCCACAAATGTCCTCGGCATACAAGGCCTGGCAGATTGGTGCAGTCTGAGATTGAGAGTGGAGCTCTCTTCTGACCACCTGGAGCGAGAATAAACAACGGGAAAATGCCCTTTACACCCCACGAATGGGTGGACCGAAGAAATAAGTGCTGAGAGAAAAGCTGTAGATTACTCACTGCAGATTCTGAATCACATTTCCATGGGAGAACAACCCATCCCCCTTTCAAGGATGCCATCCTGTGTGATCAGTGGGGTTTCCTGTCATAAAAGCTCCCTTTCTGTGAGCGGCATCTCATTTTACAAAATTAATAAACTACCAGATTGGCTCATCCCCAGTTGGAGAGGTGACTTCCTGGAGCTCTTCCACATAACACTGGTACATTGTTTTCCTCTTCACCCTGCAGCAGAAAGTCCTTTATACAGCCCTGGTAGACAGGCAGTACTACATCAATTAAGATCCCCCCTGGATTACGGGGGACACATGCAATGCACCTTGGCAGAACAGGTGAATCAATTTTCCACCTCAGTGGACCAAGGCGCAAGGAAATATTTCTGACATAAACGAAGCTCATGGCCAATATATGTTCATCTGGGCCATGCTTTCTTCCTCCTCTCCTCTAAAATCTCTCTATTTTGGTCTTTCCGACTTCTCTGTTGTTCATAAAATCCATGTCAGAAGAACCTGCTCATTTAAACAGAAGCCAATAGGCAGTGGTGGGAGAGTGGAGTGAAGCTGCAGGCTCCGTCTCCCACCCCTCGCAGGAGTGACATCCCGAATCAGAATACAAGAGCAAGAAGGAAGCAAATAGGAGACCCACACTTTGGACAAGGAACAGCAACCATCTTTCCACTGGAGTCGCTGGTGACCGTTGTATTTAGTAGTAGTCATTTGCATTTTGTAGGTTCCATTTGGAAGAGCAAATTGGAAGTCTCAAAGAGTGGCCAGTGAACAGAATGGAGGAAAAGCCCACTCCCCGCTGATGTGGCGGTCTGCGTCTATTGTCAACTTGCCAGGACCTAAAATCACCTGGAACAGTTGCCTCTGGGTTCGGCTGTGAGGGATTATTTTGATTAGGTTAATTGAAGTCAGCAGATTCACATTAACTGTGGGCAGCACCACCTCGTAGGTTGGGGTTCTGGACTGTGAAAAGAAGAGCTCTGGTGGAGCAGCAACACCCGCCCCTCTCTGCTTCCTGACCGCAGACACAATGTGATCGGCTGCCTTTAGCTCCTGCCACCGTTCCATTCCCACCTGGAACTGTAAAGTCAAAACAAATCTTTCTTCCCTTCGACTGTTTTTTTTTTTGTCAGATATTTTGTCCTAACAGTGAGAAAGTTAACTAACACATTGAAGAAAGAAAAAAAAAGGAAGAAAAGAAAAGGAAGTCAGAGAAATTATAGGTGTTACTCATAGCAAAACATGTCAAAATAACTAGAGGAAGACCTTTCTTGGACCACAGACAGGTAACACAAGGCACTTCATGATGCCAGACTGGCCCCATCTTATAAAAACAACACAGAGAAATCAAGTCTTTGGTCAAGGAATGGTAGTTAATGGTAGCAGGAGGGTGCGGGGGGGGGGCAGGGTGTGTTAGTGACGAGTCAGTTCCTCCAAGCAAAGCTGGATAAGCTGTCTGCTTTCTATAGGGGAAGGGTGCATAGCTGTAACATGGGTGGGATCGAACCTCAGGGTTTTTTCATTTTTCAGTTTTTCAAGGTAGGGTCTCACTCCAGCCCAGGCTGACCTGGAATTCACCATGTAATCTCAGGGTGGCCTCGAACTCATGGCGATTCTCCTACCTTTGCCTCCCGAATGCTGGGATTAAAGGTGTGTGCCACCATGCCGGGCGAACCTCAGGGTTTTTATTCGTTGTTGTGGTTGTGGTTGTTTATTTATTTTGTAGTAGTTGCGATTGTGGACAATGTTCCATGCATGCTAGGAAAGCACTCCACTCCTGAACTATTTTTTTTTTAATTTTTTAAAATTTATTTTTGGAGAGAGACAGAGAGAGAGATAGACAGAGAGGGAGAGGAAGACAGAGATGGGCGCACCAGCAGTCTCTCAGCTGCTGTGAACAAAATCCAGATGCATGCGCCCCCTTGTGGTCAAGTGAAGCATTGCACCCTTGCGTCACTTTGCACCTGGCTAAACGTGGGACCTGGAGATTGAAACCGCTGGAGATTGGAACCAGCATTCTTAGGCTTAGCAGGCAGGCGCCTTAACCACTAAGCCATCTCTCCAGCCCCTGAACTATTTTTAACTTCATTTCAAGACAAGGTCCCACTGTGTTGCCTAGCCTGGCCTTGAATTTGCTATGTTAGCCAGGTAGACATTGAACATGTGATTCCTTTTTCTCATCTTCTGTGTTCACTTAGATGGCACCAGTTAGAATTACAATGTTTTGGTGAACACTCAGTGATGTGGCATATGAGTAAAGTTGTTACTGTAGAGTTGAATACATAGCTGATAGGTATAATGTGGTTTCTATAATTGTTAGCCATTGATTGATTGTGCCAATCACTATGCTGAGAACTTTACTGGTATTATTTCATGGAGCTGTCCCCCGGTGGTAGGTTTTATCAATGGTATTTTATCAATGGTATTATTTCATGGAGCCATCCCCCGGTGGTAGGTTTTATCAATGGCTTCATTTTCCAGACAGGTGCCCTGAGGCTAAGAAAAACCATTTTCTCAAGTCACATACCTTGTTAGTTATAAAACAACCAGAATGAAACCCAGGTTTCTCTGGCCATGTCTTTGGAAATCTCTACATAAACAAACAGAAGCTTGGAAATCCTGGCCAGCACTGCACCTATAGCCTGACCAGTCTTGAGTTATTTGATTCCTTAATTTCTATCATGAGTTAGAAGAAGTGGTTTAAAAAAATGAGTCTGGGCTTTCTTGTTTTGTTTTTGCCTGGTGTGTGTGTGTGTGTGTGTGTGTGTGTGTGTGTGTGTGTGTGTGATATGTGGTGTGGTGTGTGCAGATGTATGTGCCCTGCATGCACACGTTGTGGAGGATACAGAAGACCCTCATGAGCCCTCTGTTGCTGTTCTGAGTTGTTTCTTTGACGTGGAATCTCTCGTCTCTCACTGGACCTGGAACTTCTTTCTTTATCAGTCAGACTGACCAGTGAGCCCAGCCCTGTCTCTGCCTCCCACAGGGTTACAGGCTTGGGTGACCATGCTCAGCTTTTCACATGGGTGCTGGGGGTTGAATTCATGCCTTCAGTCCCTCATGCTTGTCCAGAAAGTTCTTACCCATTGAGCAATCTCCCCAGTCCTTGAACTTTCTTAGATTAATTAATGAGTGGGTTGAGAAAACAAACTGTAGACAAAATCAAGGGATTCATGGTGTGATGGTTTGAATGTATTGCCTCCATAGGCAAATTTGGGCGTCCAGCCACCTGGCTGGAGGCGTCACTGGGAGTGGATCCTGGGGTGCAGCCCTAAGGTGTTTCTGGGAGGGGATCTGAATTCCAGCCCAAAGGTCTACAGAGAGGTCTGCGCTCTGGTTGGAGTCTCTGCTGCTTGCTGCATTTTGGCATTTGCTGGCTCGTCGTGGTTTCCTTCTCTGCTTGGATTTATGAATGGGAGCCAGCTTCTTCAAACATTAATGGAACTTTCCTGGATCTGTAAGCTTGAAATAAATCCCTTCCTTCTCTAAGCTGTACCTGGTTTGGATGCGTATCGCAGCAACGTGAAGCTGTCTACTACAGCTGGTATTTGAAAGAACCCTGTGCTTTCTAGAAGCTGTGATGCACAGCTTAATATCATGTCTTTGAGACTTTATTTAGCAACACAATGAAGTCATGTGTCTGGAGTTCTAGGGCAATTTAGCTGGGCTTCTTCAAATCTGCCACCATGAGGTCAGTGTGCTGAAGGCTTATCTGTAAGCCGCACTATGGAAGACTCCGCCTCCAGACTCACTATGCTGGTGGAATTCCCCTTGAAGTTGCGGTCCCAAAGGCCCCAGCTGAATGTCATCTGAGTTCCTTGAGAGCTTTCAGAGTTCTGGCTTCATAGGATGTTCCAATATGGCTTCCTCCTTCATGAAAGCCTGTTAAGCGTTGAGAGACGACAGCCTAGTCAAGGGCCACACCACCCTGAACGTTCCCAATCTGGCCTGATCTCAGAATCTAAGCAGGATCTGTCCTGCTTAGTGCTTGTCTGGCAGACTAGCAGAGAAGGCAGGATGGGTGCTGCCGTCTTTATTGCATGGTCACATGTTCATGTACGAGCCCAGGCTATGTGTTCTATTTTTTTTTAATTTTTTTATTATGTTTTTGGAGAGAGACACAGAGAGAGACAGAGAGAGAAAAGGAGAGGAAGACAGAGATGGGCGCGCCAGCAGTGTATCAGCTGCTGCGAACGAAATCCAGATGTGTGCGCCCCCTTGTGGTCAAGTGCGGCATTGTGCCCTTGCGTCACTTTGCATCTGGCTAAACGTGGGACCTGGAGATTGGAACTGCTGGACATTGGAACCAGTGTTCTTAGGCTTAGGAGGCAGGCGCCTTAACCGCTAAGCCATCTCTCCAGCCCTGTTTTATTTATTTATTTATTTTTTTTTTATAGGGAAAATGATCTCATGGAATAGTATGTCATTGTGGTCTGGAGGCCAGGAAGAGCCATCCCTGAGAAGAAGTGAGCAAAGAACATAAATCAATAAGGGTTTTGTGTGCTGGGAGCTTCACAAACACACAGGGAAGTGTTGTGGTGCTGTCATTAGAAGTCCCTGACTGCAAGTCATGCCAGACCCAATCGGCACTGATTCCATGACTCACATAACAAACCCCACATCGGAGCAGTTCCAAGCCCCACTAGTTCACAGGCTCAGTGATGGTGTCAAGAACTCAGATTTTGGGACTGGGCAAAGAAATAGTCAATAAAGTACCTGCTCATGACCATGAGGACCTGAGTCTGCTTCCTAGAACACACATAAAACGCTAGGTGTGGTAGTGTGAGCAAGTGAGCTTACTGCTCAGGACATGGGCACTGGAGAGTCCTTGGGTTCACTGGCCAGCTAGTCGAGCTGAAATGATCCTGTCTCAAAGAGCATGGCCAGCATTCCTGAGGATAACACGTGAGCTCTCTAGCCTGTACACACCGCACACACACGTGCACCTACACCCACATCACTATGCCCACACCTGCACACACCTTAAATGAAGAGAACTGTCATTGTTTCTGCTGCGCCAGCCTCAGCATGCCATCTCACTTCCCTTGCGGTCACACAGTACATGCAGTAGCTCCCAGAGACTCACATCATGCAGGACCAGAGTGTACAGCTTCCTTTTCCTAGCGTCCCATCTTCCTTTAAGAGAAAAGAAAGAGGCTGCTAAGATGGCTCAGCAGTTAAGGTGCTTGCCCGTAAAGCTCAATGATCCAGGTTTGATTCCCCAGGACCCACGTAAAGCCAGACGCACAAAGTGGCGCATGCATCTGGAGTTTATTTGCAGTGACTAGAAACCCTGGTGCACCCATTCTCTGTGTCCGTCTCTCTTCTATCTCTCTCTGCTTGCAAAAAATGAATAAAATTATGTTTAAAGAAAAAAAGAGATACTATTTTGAAGAAGTTCTGGCCAAATGACTTTCTCTTGTATCTCATTTACCAGAATTGGGTCATTTGATCACTTTCCAAGCCATCAAAGAAGGGAGTGATGCTGCTATTAATTCATTTCAATGAATCCATACTTACATAGCTGTGTCACTTTCTTAGATTACAAAGGACGGAGATAGACAAAACCCCAAATGAGCCCGGTGACAGGATACTGAGTGCATTTATGTGAGAAGCTGCGTGTGGGTGTGTACGTGTATTGGCTGTGTCCATTAGTGTATGTGGATCATGGTTTGAGATAGGAAATGGCTCCCCTCCCTCAACCTGTATATTTACCCATGAAGGGATCCCCTTCCTAAAGATGTTTTCTTTTTTTTTTTAAAGGGGGAAAAAAAAAAACTTACGTGAAACCACAGACTTAGCTTGAATAAGCTTAAATAAAGTAGAGATATTAATATCACACATCTCAGAAACTGGTGAGTTTTACATGTGGAATGTTTATCCCAGTGTCTGCCACATATTAATTGCCCAAAGCTGAAATTCTCAAAAGTTGGAGAGATGAGTCATTACCATAACACCCTTTCTTGAGTTTTCGATTAGCGAGGCTCACATTCAGTTAGTATTAACTTTACTTCACCAGGGTGAGTAAAATAATGAAGACATGTTTTTAGCAGTTGTCTCAGGGTCACTCAGCAAGCTGGATCTTCCCTTTGGAGTGAAACAAAAGCGTGCCTGTGGCGACCACTTCCTGGACACAGCACTGTTTCTTCTCCATTTAAAGTTTTCCTAGAGCTTTCCCAGTTCACCAATATAAGTTGAACACAAACACCCTTGAACCAACATCAAGGTCGTTTTTTACTTTTATATGTACTATTTCTCTCTTGACAGTCTCATCTCCCAAATCGAGTGCCACGGGCGGGTGTTTGTTTACAGCACCTCTACATCTTTCTCCGGCAGCTCCAGCTGGAGAAAGATCATAAAATATTTGACCGTGGTAGGTGGCTCTCAGAAGTCCTTCATGAAGTTTAATTAAAGGTATTGGGGAACTTTATCTGGTTCATATATGTCCAGTATAATGGAGAAATTTTTATATGAATGATTGTTGAGCATTTAAAAACGTAAGTTAAAAACAAACAAACAAACAAACAACAAACGAACAAAAAACTCCACCGTCTACCAGCAAGCAATCAGCAGGGACTGTGTGAAATGCTAAAGTAGTGTCCTCTTAGTGAAGCAACTCTTTCCGCAAGTCACAGTGGAGTGACGGGACTAGGAAGGACAGGCCCGCGTGAGTGGAGGCTGGGAGTGCGGAGGGATGCTTCAGGAGGAAACCAGACTGTTTGGTCGGAACTTGTTCCATGCATTTGGTGAAAACCCAACTCAGAAAACTGAACAGCAAAAATACATCAGCTCCTGCCCACCTGATGGACCAAAGTGTCCAAATGAAGGTGCCATCTGGCTCGGTGTCTCTCTTCAGCTTCCTTTGGTCTTCTTTTCTTGTGGTAGTTTAATCTCAGGCTGGCTTTCCTCACGACTGGTGGCATTGATTACTAGAATTTTCTGTGTTTCGTTGGACCCTCTGAACAGTGGAGGGAAGAAAACAGAGTGAGAAGCATTTTCTCCTTTGGTCAGCCTGGGCTGCAGTAAACAGAATACCGTAGACTGCACCACTGCAACGAGAGCATATTTATCTTGCATGGCTCTGGAGGAGGAGGTGGCCATGTTCCAGTGACGTGCCTGTTGGTCTGATCTCTTGGGCTCTACAGCTGCAAGAGGTGACTCACTGAGCACTGAACATGGTCTCTGGGAGGAAGCCCTGCAAAGTGGCACTGGGGACTTTTCCTCAAGTGACCATGGCCAGAGCCTGGTGGTGAACTGCCTGTTTACACTTGACTTCTTATTGTGACCCTTACCGGAAGAAAGTCTGGTTTCTTCCTCTTCATGTTTGGGATACTAATGCCATCATGATACTCCATACTTAGGGTCTCAAGGGAACTGCAGAATCTTTCAAAGGTCCAGCCTCTCACTGCTTCTCATTGAGGGTTAGGGCTCAACATAAGCCTTTGGAGAATCTGGGAGGCAGCATCACTGTGTTTGTTGTTTGTGACATATTTTCACTAAAGCAGGTCAAAGGAGTCTGGAGGACTAGGTCTCTGTCTCGAAGGCATGATCAGTCATGGGAAAGAAGAGGAGGGAGAAGCACTCCTGCTGCTAAGCGCAGGACAAGGTTGATGCCATGTGGAATCAGAGGGCTGAACGTGGGTTCCCAAGACTGCCTTCCTCAGATACCAGGCTGCTACTCAGAGTTGCTAACTAATCCTTCCATCACTATCCATTCATGAATCAAACTCTGCACCAATTATTATGCCAGCACATAAGGTTATTTTTCATCAGTTTATAGCTCTTTCCTCGGGCCATGAAAGGGTGAATTAACTAAAGAGATGCGGTAAGGATGAGGGAGCGAGAAGAAAAATCTACATGAAAGAAACACTGGTGGGGGTTGTTGGTATTTTTTTTTAAGCATAAACCATCGTTTGTACGCAGAGTACTGAAGTGTACACAATCCTACCAATTCCTTTATGCAGAATGAGATAGAAAAGACATAAAATATAGTCAGTATTTCTAAACCCTCTTGGGGCCTTGCCATTGTTAGGGGTTTGCCATTCTTCTGTGATGAACAGGCAGATGACATGCTGAATCTGCAGAAATGGCGTGCCGAGGAAAACAGATGTAGTCTCTGTGGCTTATTTTTCCCCCTCCATATTAAGTTTATTTATTTTTCCAGTTCCTTACTGTTTTCCTCAGTAAGCCGTTCCTTTCAATTTTATGACATGTTATATCTCAGTAGCCAAGTTGGAGTTAGGAAGTCCTGAATAAAAAAAAAAGTCTGTCATGTAAAGACACATGGGCTGGGGGTCTGCCAGCTGGTAAGACAAGGAGAGAGAATATGATTGAGGATGCCATGTTTCCTTTAGTGTAGGACTCGGTGGAGCAATGTCCTATGAGAAATGAAACATGAAAGATGACCAACTCATAATAAAACCACATTCCCATATCCCTAAAGATCTGCAGGAAAATATGTAACCATACATTTATGTACTATAAAGAAAGTCCAAATGTGAATTCTGATACTCTAAGGCATATTGCAGTTTCTGGAAACGTATGGGAATTTTTGAATTTTATGGAAATTCTTTTAGATAATGATACATTTGTATACAAATCCTCATGGATCAAGTGGGATCTCAATATAGTTTTATTTATCATTTCCTTTCTCTCTCTCTCTCTCTCTTCGTGTGTGTGTGTGTTTGTGCATGCGCGTGTGCAGTGGCGTCCTTGTGGAGGTCAAAGAACACCAGTGGACATCCGTCTTTGCCTTCTATCTTGCCTAGGGCAGGGTCTGTTTGTCCTTTTCACTGTGTATGCCAGGCTAGCAGGCTAGTGAGCTTCCGCTGATTCTCCTTCTTTGGCTGCTCATCTTGCCTTTGGCACATTAAGATTACAGATGATCTTGCCTCTGTGTCCAGCATCATATGGGTTTTGGGGATCAGAACTCAAGATGTGACATTGCATGGAAAATACTTCATCCCCTGAGCCATCTTCCCGGTCACCTTATTTCCCTTTTCATTGACAATGTTAAACACATTTTCATATGCTTATTGGCCATTCATATCTTCTAGTTTTAAACACTTGCATTTCCTGAACATTTTTAATTGGGCTATATAGTATTTTTTAAAGTATTGAATTGTTTTTATCCTCTTTATATTCTTTCTGGATTTTTAAAGTACTATGCCAAATATAATTATTGAGCATGTACCTTTCAAAAGGACATCTTTTAAAAGATTCCATCTTTCATTTTCATCAAGTGGTACTGGAAAAATTGGATATTAATGTGGAAAAGTAAGGAATTTCAAGTATATCTCATTATATAAACTAAATATTGATCTATACTATAGGAATGAATATAAAAGCTAAAGCTATTACCCTTCTGGAAGAGAAAATTAGCTTTCTAACCTTGGAGCATTTGAAAGGTCATAGCAAGAGACAAAAAAGATTAAACAGAAAGAAAAACAATTGTTTGATTTTTAATCTAAATTATAATTAGTTTGGCCAGGTAGTATGGCTCTTTTACATTCTTAAATTTTTCTGTACAAATTGTAGGAGTGTACTGTAAATTTATATACATGAAAAAACATGCTGCTTAGATTTGGTCATATCATTCCTCTACAAAGATGGGAAAATTGAATTTTATCATTAGATATTCTAACCTAGGACTGTGGTATTATATCCTTCTATTTAAGTATATCATAATCATATTTCTTTCTGCTTTTCATTGTGAAATGTAGAGGTTTTACATAGATTTTTTATTCCCAAGTATTTTATGTGATTTGATGCTGTTGTAATATATATTATCTAAACTTCAAATTCATTTTTAATAACAAATATAAATGCATATTTTAAACTTGATGTCGTACCTAGAAACCTTGATTCATTCATATTTTAAGTCTATAGTCTTCTTGTATATAAGTGATTATTTTATTGTTTATGAAAAATTCAGCCTTCAGTATTTATAGTATTTTGTTGTTTTATTTTCTTGGCTTGTTATACTAAACAAAACTTCCCAGGGAAAGTTGAGTATAAAGGAAGCGATCATAAAATTAGGTATGATGTATTCCTTCCCCACCTATCTCTTATTTATTTACAGACATAGGAACTCACTATGTAGCCCATCCTGGCCTTGAACTCATGACCCTCCTGCTTCTGCCCCTCAGGTGCTGGGATGACAGCCATGCATCACCATGCCTGTTACTTTCCTTATCTAGTTTCTGCAAGATTTTATGTAATATTGACATTTCTCCTTGAAATGTTTGTTTGAATTCCCCAATGAAACTCTTTGGCTATAGATTTTCTTTGCTAGAAGGAAGGTTATACATGTATTTTTGTTAAGAATAAAGACCTAATGGATTTCTTAAAAAATTTCCTCTTATGATAGTTTGAATAAGTTCTATTTTCTAAAGGAATTTTACAATTACACTGAAATCATCAAAGTTAATGTTATAAACTTATCTATGATAGCCTTATCTCTTGTTGGGAGAATCTATAATGGTTAGGATAATTTTGGTTTTCTCTTTCTTCCTTGATTTCTTTAAGTATGCATTGGTTGATTTTATTACTTATTTCTAATTTTTAGTTTCTGTTCTTAGGTTTGCTGTAGGATTGTACTGAGATCCAATATCTGTTCATTCTTCCAATAACAGTTCTTTAAGTTTTTTTAGTATGGATACATCATGTGTTGGTACCATCCTTTCCCTCCTCCCTGCTTCCATTCCGCTAGGGGGCCTCCTCAGTGGGTTGCTGGTGTTTCCCATGGGGTTGTGGGTTATGGATTGTGGGAGCAGCAGTCAGTCATTGTGGGGAGGCAATGCCTGGCTTTGGGCATGATTTTCCAACCTGTGACTCTTACAATCTTTCTGCCTCCTCTTCCGCAGAATTCCCTGAGCTGTGGTGAGTGTGTTTTAAGTCAACTTCAGAGATGAGTTCTTAGGAGCCTCTGGATCTCTGCTTTGGTAAGTGTTGAGTATCCTGAGCGTCTGTCTCCTTCACCCTGGTGCTGATTGTCAGGCTCCCCATGGAAGCAGCACTCGTCGCAATTCCTCTGTGCTTTCAGCTGGGGCTTGGCTGAAATGCAAGGGGTGGTTTATCTCTTCCAGTCTCACTACCTTCTGAAAAAGAAAAACAGATTCTCCAACAGAGAGTGAAGTCAGCATAGGTTAAAGTGCATAAGCATTATTAATTTAGAGAGAATTTGATGAATGTAGCCCTTCTGTTAGCCAAACACTAGTGGGAGCTTGACATTGGAGAGCACAATTTTCATCTCCATAGGATTCTGACTTGGATCCTAGTTCTAGATATGGATTCCTTTCCACTGGGCCGACCTCTTAGAAAATCAGAAAGCTACTGGTTACCCACCAAGGCTGTGTTCCAGCATTGTACTGGTGTGTACATATTGTCAGGGTGTTCGCCTCTCAGTAGGTTAGACCCCTGCTTTCTCAGACCCTTGTTGGCCACTTTCCCCCAGTAGCTCACGTAGCACTTTCCAGCACTAGATGGACTGTCTGGGGACCAGGTCACTTCTGGATGCCAGCTGGGTCTCTGTTCTGTGTCAGCAGCATGTGGTGTCTTCAGCGATAGGGTCTTACCTTTTCACCTCAGGTGGGTAATCAGGTGCTTTGACAGAAGCCTGGCTTCTTCTGGGGACCTCATAGATCTCTCCAGTCAATGGCTCATTGTGGGTAGCAACTGATTTCTGATACTGGGAGTTACAGGCAAAAGCCAAAAAAATTTGTAAGGTTAGGCTTCATCATACCCTCTCCAGGGCCCTTCTTTTCTGGTGCTTCTCCACCCCCCATACTCCTGTTGGGGGTTAAATCTTTTAGTCTACCTTCAAGGATAAAGGTTTCTATGGTACCAGTCATTTTCGGTTTGTGTTTGTTTCACCCCACCTTCCCTCTCCCCTCCCCCTATACCCTTCCATCCCTATTGTCTGGGCCTCAAGTTGCCTATCAAGTATGTCAGCAACTTGAGCTGATCCATGTTAGGAACCACAGATGAGCGAGCACATGTGATGTTTGTCTTTCTGTGATCGTGTCAGGTCACTGTGTATGATCTCTTCCAGGTCCATCCATTTTTTCCCACAAACTTCATCACCTCATTTTTTTCCTTTCTGATGAGTAGAATTCCATTGTGTAAATGTTCCACAACTCAATGGGAACTCCTTGAATCTTTCCCCAGTAAGTATTATTTGGGCTTTAGGTGATATATATTTATATATATATAATTGTGTTGATATATAAACCCTCCATGCCTGTTCTCTCATGACGCCAGCAGGAACAAGGCAGGAGACGGGACCATGGAGGACGCTGGAGAGTGGCTGGGCCATGGGCTCAGGTAGTGGAGCCTGTGGGAGCAGACAGGACACAGGGGAGCATGGCGGGAGATAGAGGAGTGGAGGTGGAGCCTGCGGGAGCACTGGGCAGACAGAGAAGCCCATGTAGGCCGGGCACAGTGCTGGGAGACAGGGAAGTGTGCATGGGCCACTGACATGAAGTGGGGAGGGTGCCTGGGTGTGGCTTAATAGGAGAGGGGTGGGGAAGCACCTGGGAAACAGCGGTCAGGGAAGACAAGGAACCTGCAGGGAGTGCAGCAGAGAACCTGGTGGGGGAGTCAGGGGCACTGTGGCTGGGGTATTTGAGGGACTCCCGAGGGGTCCAGTGGGCTCCTTGAGAGCATGGGAATCTGCAGATTCCAAACTGTGCCCCTCCCGCTGGAGGTCTGCAAAGATCTACCCACCCTGGAGCCCCACAGATCTTGTGTGATATTACCCGGTGACCTGAAGCGTGGTTAGGAGGCTGACATCTTGACAGAGGTCCTGGGCTAACAACAGTTCTTCAACCTCTCCAAAACTTGACATGTCCTTTCCCATGTGTTACTAGTCAGAAGCTGGCCATGTGACTCGGCCCATGAGCACGTTTGCTACTCAGTCCTTGCTGAGGGGCTTGGTCAGCTGGTCCATCTTTATTGGCAAGCACTCTGGGCATGCTGATAGCAAACAGGATGCTCCCGTGAGTCGCTACCGGGGAAGGGGTGCATGCAGGCCACAGAGGAGTGCTAAGAGACTCAGGAACCAGCAGAGGGGGAAGAGAAAGTGAAAACTTCCCTCCTCTGTAAAGTGCCCCCTTTTTTTTGAATAATTAAAGTTTTGAATAATTAAAGACAGTCATTCTTTTAAGTCAATTTGAGTTGAGTTGTTATCACTTTCAACATCTATGGTATGGCAACCATGGTGATGATGGCTCTTCTTTCTCTTATTTTAATTGTTACATAACCACTAGAGATACTGGCAGCACTTGTAGGCCCTGGATTCCTTTCCTGCACCTTGCTCCTCTGATGCTTGTGATTAAAGCCAGCATGCCACCTCTGGGTGTACAGTAGGCAAGAGAAAACTTTGCAAGATTGCACTGAAGGGTGCTTCTTTACACCCAACACAACCCTTGCCAATACATCCTCATATTTTTAGATTTAATGAATTACTGCACCAGTCAAAGGCAAGGCTTTTGAGATAAGGTGCTGGAGTCCCAGCTTGCCTTAAAGTAGCATTGTTAATGAAGCCCTGGGATGAATAAAATATCACATCTTCCATCACCTCTTTATAGCTTGTCTAGGATTACTTGTACTTTGAAATGGTCATCACTCTTTAATGACAACTTGTTAACATTTAGATGATCATTTTGTGTTCCAGCAAGCAACCATGCTGGCAGGCTCCAAAAGTCAAACTGATCTTAAAGAAATGGAATAGTCCTTCTAACTGGAATGCGTAACCCATTTGAATTTGTTTGGGACAAATCAACCAGCAAAGCAAAAATTTCCAGCTGCTTCTCAGAGCCCAGGATGTTTCCATCCTTCAAAGTGGGTTCCCTTCTCACACTGCTGTTCTTTCAAGCATACAAATTGGCCCAAACAAGTAAACTGAATATAAACGTTAAAGCAAGTGATGGAATTTTGCCACCCAAAGTTTGTAACGCAGACTGCCATCACTATCACCTCCAAGACGACCATCACCCCTCCACTTCCACCATGAGCACCCCACAGCACCATCACCACCATCACCACCACTATCATTACCACTGTCATCACCACCACCACCATCACCCCCACCACCATTACCACCCCCCACCATCATCACCATTACCATCTTCACTACCATCACCACCACCACCACCACCATTGTCACCACCCCCCCACCATCACCACCACTGTTGCCACCCACCATCCCCTCACCATCACCACCACCACCATCATCACTACCATCATCCCCCATCACCACTCCATCACCATTGTCCCCACCATCACTAGGAGTTACAGTAGCAGCATGAGGAAAAGCAAACCCTTGGGCTGGAGAGATGGCTCAGTGGTTAAGGCGCTTGCCTGCGAAGCCTAAGGACCCATGTTTGATTCTCCAGATCCCACATAAGCCAGATGCACAAAGGTGAGGCAAGTACAAGGTCGCACATCTGGAGTTTGATCGCAATGGGTGAAGCCCTGGTGCCCAATTCTCTCTCTCTCTCCTTTTGTCTGTCTCTCTCACTCTAAAAAAAAAAAAAAAAATTAAAAAAAAAGGAAAAGCAAAATCTCAGGCCTAAACAGAAATCTGCTGAACCAGACATTGCATTTTAATCAGATGGCCAGTTAGTTTTCAGGGGCATATAGTCTATATAGCACCTATGTGTCCAGATTTAGCTCAGTATTACAATGACTCAAGGAGTGTATTGAAAAAGCACGTTTCCAGAGCTTATTGAAATCATGGTTACATGCTCTGTAACTCCAAAGATACTTTCTTGATAGGTGCAGGAGGGTTTCAGCTGTTCATATTTTTTTGTTTGCTTTTGTTTTTTCAAGATAGCGTCTTTCTCTAGTGTAGGCTTACCTGGACTTCACTATGTAGTCTCAGGCTGGCCTAGAACTCATGGCAATCCTCCTAACTCTGTTTCCCAAGTGCTGAGACTAAAGGCATGTGCCACTGCACCCAGCGTATTTGAATTTTTAATAAGACCTTCAGTATTTCCGATGCATATGGTTTAGAACCATTGTAGAAAAAGTGAGCTGGTTTCTGTAGGATGTGTAAAAAAGTTCAGCAAAAGGACCAGAAAAAGAATAGAAGTGGAAATAATTTTTATTGTTGCTTAAGACTGCTAATTTGAATGCATTTGCATGTACTAGTATTTATTTGCACTTTTGTATGTACACAGTTCATATATATGTACAAATCCACATGTATGCTTTTAAGTAATAAAGGTCCGGTTATATGTGTGTATATAACATATATATGAGTGTTAATCCTATTTGACCATTAGTTCTTATGGGTAAGAACAAACTAGTAATAATTGCTAATATTCATTGAGAGTCTACCATGTGCAAGGCACGCTTTAAGTGCTTTTATTAACTTATTTAATTAGCATGACATTAGTAGTGATGTCCATTCAAAATATATGCAATGTAGTATGCATACAAATTTACAGGTGTATATAATGTATGCATGAATATATGTATCTATTTATATACTTATGGCACTAAAAGCAAATGAAACTTTAAGGTGATTTTGATCAAAAAACACATTTCTAATTTTTTTATTTTTGACATTAAAATGTAGATTTTTAGTTGCTTTGTGAAGGTTGTAGGTTTTTTGGCCTGAAGAACACTCAGTTGTTCACACACACATACACATACAATGAAAAGCACACTATATTGACACATGGGAAAGTTGCACATGGTTAGAGAGCCAATCTTCAGGTACCAGATTATATATCTTTGCATGACTTCTAAAGGTCATAAATTCCCTTTGTTGGCATCTGTACCTTTGTCCCCTGATAAAACCATCCACCAGAATGAGGCTGCTGCATAGCTGACAGTTATGTGATCATGTGACTGCCCATAGCTGACGGTTATGTGATTATGTGACTGCCCATAGCTGACAGTTATTTGATCAAGTGACTGCCCATAGCTGATGGTTATGTGATCATGTGACTGCCCATAGCTGATGGCTATGTGATCATGTAACTGCCCATAGCTGACAGCTATGTGATCATGTGACTGCCCATAGCTGACGGTTATGTGATCATGTGACTGCCCATAGCTGATGGTTATGTGATCATGTGACTGCCCATAGCTGATGGTTATGTGATTGCCCATAGCTGACAGTTATATGATCATGTGACTGCCCATAGCTGACGGTTATATGATTATGTGACTGCCCATAGCTGACAGTTATGTTGATCAGTAAGTGCCCCATAGCTAATCATTATGTTGATCATATAACTTATTCATTATCATCGTTGATTCTTCCATTTCTGTGAATAAGAACAATGTCAGTGATAAGGAGACTATTACCAGATCTGGATCATGGAGACATCTGAGAGCAGCACCTGGCAGCTTCAGCATTCATAGGTTCACCTGCCATGCTTGTTAAATTCACTGCCTGATTTAGTAGTTCTAGGGTGGATCTGAGATCTTGTAGCTCTGACGGATTCCTGGGGACTGCTGGGGCTGCTGCTGGGGCAGGAATCCTTTGAAAGACACATGACAGGAATGGAGGGATGGCTTAGCAGTTAAGGCACTTGCCTGCCAAGACAAAGGACCCAGGTTCAATTCCCCAGGACCCACATAAAGCCAGATGAACCAGGTGGCACATGCATCTGGAGCTCATTTCCAGTGGCTAGAGACCCTGGTACGCCCATGCTCTCTCTCTTCTTCTCCCTCTCCTTCTCTCTCTGAAATAAATAAATAAAAGCTAAAAAAAAAAAAAAAAAAAGACATGTGACAGCAAAGGAGAGGGATCTCGGTTTATATCCCAGTGCCTAGCTTACTAACTTCATAAGCAGACTAGTCCGTTCACTCTGCACCCATCCGCTGAGCACTTATGGTCCAGCATGCAAGAGTCACACTAGGAGCGGCGAACATGACTGCTATCCTACGAGGCTTGCTATCTAATGACCTAAAACTTAATTATAACACAAACATCTTCCCCAAGGGCTTACCGAGGATGAAATGAGCATATGTACATAAACCACCCAGTATGTTTCCTGGCATGCAGTAAATGCTCAATATATTATTCTTTTTGAGTACTTGAGCTCAGACTCCCTCAAACACTGTACAGGCTCTTCAGGGCTGGCCTTGAGGTTGGCAATGTGATAACCAGCTGGGAATCAATGAAGGAGAGTAAATCATGGTTCTCATGAATAATACATTAGGTTAATATTGTGCAGTATAATGGGGAGCTGACTATATATAATTTAAAGGGACTGAGTGACTTTTCGGAGTAAAATCTTGGTCATGAATCAGAAATTTGTGATATCTAATCTTCAGTTTCTCATTGAAGCTTTTTTGAAATTCTAGCCAGGTCCTCATAACTTACAACCCAACCTCCTGTAAAAAAGGTAGTGTGGAATTAACTCATGTGGAAATTGACTGTTAAAACACTAATAATTCAATTGAACAAATATTTATTGGGCATCTACAAGGCAATATTTCCTACCGGAGGCATCCGGGAATCTGTCATTGTCTGTATTCAAGGAACTTTGACATTGCCAGGAAGAAGAGTCACACTTGTTCATTTGTTTTACTAATGTATTCACTCATTTGCTCGTCATGGACCTACCGACGTAGGACAGGGAAAACAAAGATAAATATATGTGTCCCCTGGTCTCTCCAAGAAAGGGTTATATAGAGACATAAACATTACACCGAGCTGCAATAGGAAAAAGAAAGGCAGAGAAAATAAGGACAAGTATGAGTCTTAGATTCTAAGAACGCCATAATCTTAAAGTTTATGGAAAACTGCATACATGTGAGTGTTCAGAAATAGATGTTACCCTCAGTGGAGTGGCATGACAGGTCATTACCTGGATCTCGTGAGGTTGGAAGATAATGTTAAATGGTCTTGTTTATTTGCTGAGGGTATGGAGGGGACTCGTGAGTTAGAGCAATCAAGAAAGATTTCTTGAGAAGGTTGTGTATCACAGTTCAAATAGGAGTTTTCCCATGAGGCAGAGGGTGATGTACTCCAGACAGAGTAATTAGCGTGAGGAGAAATGGTCTTGGGATAGCTCTGTGTCTTCAGCGACTGTTACCAGGAGTTACTGGGACCTCGTGGACAAACGAGTCAGGGACTAATGAGGGATGACACCCGAAGGTTGGGTCGGGGCAGGTTAAGCAGCATCTTGTATCCTAAGTTAGAGAGGAAAGGACAACATAAGGACAACAGGAAATGGGCATGCTCAGAGGAAAATACAGTGTAGGGCAGCGTTGGGGTTTTCTCCTAGGTTTGGTACCCTGGATGCCTGCACTGAGATAAGGGTGCATAAGAATGGCATTCAGTAGAGATGCTCCCAAGAGAAATCAGACAGGGACTGAGGGAAATAGAGTAGTGAAGGTTGGGGACCTAATTGGCACAGAGGGTGGCACCTGTGGGGTCGTGCAGGGACCTAAGGACCATGGGACCTGCTTCAGACAAGGATGCTGTCCTCTGTACTAAGCAGCCGCTAGTCATTGGCTAATGGTGGTGTAGCAGTTTCAATTTATATCCCCCAATAAGACTCAAGAGTTTGATTAAACCTCGTAACTTGGATTTCTAGCCACCGGCTTGGAAGAGATCTCACTGGAGGGCCTGATCCTTTGGGTCCAGCCCAAAGGGGTGTTTGGGGGCAGATCTGATTTCCAGCCCAAGGGTATGCAGAGTGCTTGAGCTAAGCCCGAGTTCCCTGCTGTTTAGCTCCAGGTTCTTGCTCTTGGATTTGGGCCTGGCTCCGCGGTTGTTTCTCCGCTTGGATCTGTGAAAGGGGTCAGCTCCTTCCACCATCGGTGGAACTTCCCCCTGGATCTGTGAGCCTGAAATAAATCCCGTTCCTGCTATCAACTGTGTGTTTGGAAGTTCATCCCAGCAATCTGATTGCAACAGGTGGCTTCTGAGAAGACACAGAACCGTATAGTTCCTGGTTTTGGTGATGGAGTAGTTCAGAAATAAGGGATGTTTACAATTGATAGATTCTGTGCAGCCACTTGTAGACAACAGCACACAGGGGCTGGACAGAGGGAAGTGATTGAACGGGGGTGGGGGAGGATGTGCGAGGATTAAATTGCAGTGAATACCAGTGCACTGACATTGGACTTAATGTCTTCCCCACTGTTTTATTTATATCTTTCCATTTGCCTGGGTAGCAATTTCTTTTAAATGTTTTAATTTATTTTTCCCATTTCTGACATTTTTACATATGTACATATTTTGAGCTTCTTCCCTCAATTACTCTCGTATCCCCTCCTGCACCCATTAGTACCCCATTTCATGTCGTTTTTGGCTTGCTGAGTTACATTAGAACTGTTTGCGTGGTGGTGGATGGGTGACATTAGAGCTGTTTGTGTGTGTGGTGGATGGGTGACATTAGGGCTGTTTGCGTGGTGGTGGATGGGTGACACTAGAGCTGTTTTTGTG